>JABFPB010005308.1:0-13502 GCA_022817645.1 Ceratoteleas bidentatus
AATTAGCAGTATTATCGTAAGATTGTCCTCTAATTTTGAAAAATCATTTTTGCAATCTTGAGTCCAATAATCGATTACCTGGGATGCCATTTGTTTGCCAGTGTGACTTTTTAAATCGAGGAATGTTATAAATAGTCTTTCGTCTTTCGTCTTTCGTTTTCCGTCTACAGGCGAAACATATCTTAGAACAACGCTAAGCTGGTCGGTGTTCGAGACGTCAGGCGTAGAATCCACAGATAAACTAAAATATCCAGCCGTTTTTATTTCGTCTTAAATAGTTGATCGAACTTTGTTAGCCATTAGGTCAATAAGTTCTTCGCATGTTCTCTACGATAGATATGATGTATTCCCTGTCAACAAAAAATACAAATAAAATCAATTCATTTTTTAATCACAGTATACTTTAAGTATTTCAATTTATTTTATTTATTAAACTAACCTGTACCACTGTTCCCATATTTCGATATATCAGCTGCTAAGAAAGGGTCAAACTCGGTTTGACCCTTCTTTAGGGTCAAACCGTTCTGTATTGCTCCAAACTTCTCTTCTGATCCTTTAAAAGACAACCCTCGTTCAGCTAAAGTCTTAATGACGGATATAACATGCAATACATGACGCCAATATGCAATTTCTTGGTTCAGTTGTTCTTCTAATTTACATGTTAGTCCGTGTCCTTGTCTTCGAGTTAAATATCGCAACATTGCATCTCTATGAGCAGTACTATTTTCATGTTGCTGGACTACACTTGTATTGCGCCAATCGCTAAATCTGTCAATGAATTTAGATGATGCAAGTTTAGATGCAAAAACTTGCACCCAAAACGATACACAGATCCTGTTGATGGTGAATATAACAACCATCCTCGATTGAAGTTTTCATCATTATCTTTCGTGCCGACAAAGATGGTTTTCGAACAATATCGCGTCTGTTTACCGCTATTAAACGTACGACATGAATTTTCAAATGGTCCGGTGTGATGTTGGCAGTTGTCTGGTCCTCGATCTATCCAATAGTCAATGTCATCTGAGCTAAACTCTTTCCACTCACCAGGATCATCACTTCTATTATTCTTAACGTGGCGGATTCGAGAATCAGGCATCAAATTTTCGGAAACATAAATTTCATCGTTTTATGTAGATTCTGCATTCTTTTCCACTTGCGTATGGTCTGATGAATTGTCTACTGTATCTGAGGGTTCAACAACAGATTCTGATGCATTATTTCCAAAGAATGTCGTCAGTTTAGCCAATTTTTAAAAACTTCATCAGCTTTGTGTTTCTTCTCTTCCGCTAGTTTCCGCTTTTGAGCTCCACCGGAATAGGCGTATCATATTATGTCTTGAACTGATTTTTTTATTTCCCAATAATAAATAAATACAAATTCAGTAAAAAAATATAAACTGCCAATAATGAAACACTTCAATTTAAAGTATACTTACATATTTCAAATAAACAGTTGCTAAACTATTTGCTTTGTTGTTTGGAAACGATCAGTTCAGATAAGCTTTATCAACATGACCTTTTGTTTCCCTTCTTGTCAACACTAATATCATTAGTTCACTGTGGCGCCGTGCCGCGGCGTTTGGCGTTCCATTGGCGCGGGAAATTTGAATCAACCAATGATTTTTCAAAGATATATTTTGAATGTTAAGGTGATGTCGAACGCGAGGAGCAAGTTTGAATCGACTGTTTGCGCAAAAACTGATGTTTCGTTGATTAAGAAAAAAAATAGTGATCAAATGTTGAATTGCTGACCAGAGAATCTGCGTAAAAATCCACGCGTTTCAAACTAACTTTCGACTATTTTCGATGGCACATTTTCAAGAATAGTAATTTCTCGTTTTTGTGGTGACATTTCAACCTCAAATATAAATATCGAAACAAATTATCGAATACTGAAACAAATTAATAAACTAAAGATTAATTATATTTTATTTTTTAACATAATTTAATTGTATTTTTTCTTTGTATCTATTTATTAAAATAATCTACCACAAAAATTTGTATATATCTGCGGAAAAAAATATTTTATGGAAATTCTCGGGGGCCCCTATTTAGCGGGGGCCCTAAGCCCGTGCTTAGTTTGCTTATGCATAAGCCCTGCTCCGCAATTCGCGGAGAGTTGTTTTTCTTTCTTCTCATTAACTCCCCCTAATTTCGTCCCTCTCTGGTACGGGAAATCTCTTACTAATATCGAGATTTCATCAAGACTATTCAGATAAAAGGCGTCAAATTGTAAGAGTGATTTCCAAGAATATTACTGTTATTGCGTAGATATGCTATATCCTGTCGATAGGGGCGCCATTGCAGATTAAACACAGTAGACAACACACAACTTCGTGGGATAAGTCGATTCTGAATGGAAATTCGGCAGCAGCGGCAGTCGTTGATGACAGTGCCGCTTGGGTATATTATATCGACGTATCAAACGAAAAACCGGATATTTAAAATTATTCGTGAAAAATCGGACAATTTAAATTTCACATAAGGAATTACACGGACAAATTTGGATTGTCCGTTTTTTCACGAATAATTTGAATTGTTCGGTTTTCGCTGTACAATTCAAATTATTCGTTTCAATATATATACATAATGTTTCTGTAAAAACAACATGTCAAAAACTGCGGTATGAATGATAATAAAATAATTGTTGAAACATTACAACAGTCAATGACGGTAAACGATAGTCAGTCGTACCCTCGAAAAATATACCGCCAGACTCGATCTGTTGATAACTGATACAAGACAACTAGCAGTAGCCTTCTCGGCTATAGGAATTTGCTGAGTTCCATTTGTGGTTTGGGTAACACTCCGCCCCTTTTATATGTGTGCATTTGTAGAAGTTCACAAGGCGTCCGATATAATACCTGCACACACAACCGTACTGCATAGCGTGGACAGTTTTTTAATATTCTTTGTACATCTTTGTGAATATGTTATATTACATAATCGTTGAAATACACTCGATAGAAACAACATGAATTTTTTTATAGAGTTTATAATAAATTATTGACTGTTGTTACTATTGAATAGTTACAATAGTTGCAACAATTTTTCATTGGCAAACAGAATAGCTTTAATAAACTTTAATAGCTTTAATAAATGTAGTAATAATAGTAATTTGAAATATTAAAACGTTTAGTGATCAAGAGTGAAACTTCTATAACGCTACTTCGGAAAAATTTTAATAAAATTTCGATGGTTGAGTTATTCGAACCATCCTATTAATGGCAATCGCTGTGCGGCTAAAGAAGGAAGGCCGTTGCCATGCAACGAACGGGGACACTCTGATGCGTCACGATCTATCACAACGTGTGGTAGAGAAATTCAGAATCTTATAATTTCAGGAAACGTTACAATAAATATATACTAGCGTAAGCCGTTGTTATGCCATACTTAATTTTTCCTTTCTTCTTAGGTACATTGAAAAAGTTCAACTAAATACGTCTGATAGTCACCGACATTTGTTGATGCAAAGTTATTAATTATTTGGTAAATAATATTCTATTAACATACTTCTAAAACGAATTAGTAAAACAACGTTAAACATATTCATTATGATCTTATACGAACAAGGTGTAACCCACATATGCTCTTGGGATGATTTTGCGTTTCTCAGAAACGTCCTCCTAAACATGTTGCTTAAATCGAAAAAATTTAGTTGCATTAATTAAATATTGAATTGTTGCAATTGACTTATAATTTACTCATGTTTTGTAGGTGACTCATATGATTGCATTCTTTTTAGGGTACATAATATCATGCAAGTCAGCGCCGAACTCATTTCAAATCATGGTTTAGGCAGCACACATTTCGTAGTAAATAAGACTTTTTCATGAAAAGTCGTAGAATATAGTTTTCTAATTCAGCCTTACAATTGTTATAAGATAGTACAGTAAGTCTTTTAGACCGAACTATGTAGTTGCAGCTGAAAGAACAGTACATATAACGTTAGTCTCGTTCTCTTTATCAGCGTGGTCGTTATTTGCCGTTAAGAAAGAACAGAGCTAGGTTATATATAACACGAAATCTCTATTAGGAATATTATGTTAAATATTACATATCCCCGAAATTCCTTAAGGAATTTCCTTAACATTACGCACAACAACACTACGCATGAAAAGACTCGATTATATCCGCAGACGAAGCGGCCTAATACGCATGACAGGTATTTTTCTTTTTCTTTACTTACATAACATGCAAACATAAATACTGCTCTTTGTCTTCCCAATTCATTTTTGAGTCCTGGTTTTGCCTATAGTACATAGTTAGAAACCTTGGGCGGAATGCGGCGCGGAACGACACACCACATTTGACCTGTTGGTAGACCAAAACGAACTGTCGCCATCTTGCCGTCAGTTGGCGTCCATGTTGTCGCACGCCCAATAGTCTTGTCTACACGCGTGTCGATCCGCGCCGTATTCCGCCCAAGTTTCTAACTGTGAACTGTTAGTTCGCATCTCCAACATTCGTCTAGCTTGTGCTTATTTGCTTTTTCGTTGCGGGTGTGATCGGTTGAAGAGTTTCCGCGAGGCGTTGGCCGCCTTTCGCTTCGAGGTTATGTTATAGGCCGTTTCGAGTGCGGATATAATTGAGTTTTTTCGTGTGTAGTGTTGTAGTGCGTGTTTATGTGACGTGATGTGTAGTACTACAAGTTATTTCAACTTGCATCAATAAAATTTGCATTCTACAAACAAATGTTTTTTTAACAATCATGTTTATTAACATGATTAATATATTTATATTTGTTTATTGAAAAATGAGTATTTTTATTACAACACCTTACCTAAACATGTGAGTGATTTGTGAAAATTGGAAAAGTTCACAAATCACTCACAGTATGATGATATAGTAAATCACTGGTGAGCTTCCACGAGTTTCTTGTGAGCCACATGTGAACTCATTATAATGTAACGTTATTTAATTTAAATATACAAATATAATTAGTAAAAAAAATCTACGACAATGTTTCAATTTTCTTTAAGGAAATACCGTAGGGAACTTCCTTAGGGAAGCTCCTTGAGGAAATTCCTTAAGGAATTCCCATAAGAGTGCATATATGTGATGCGCCCAAAGAGAATTTAATAGTATTAATCTTCAAAACATCCATTGCAATGTTAACTGGCTAAAAAAGCCAGTTATTGGCAACGAGTTCGTCGGTTCAGTCGCACACGCAGATATCTTGCTATTGACTAGGCTGACGCTACAGCGTTCTCCCGATCATGTTAGGCAAACATCTGCTCGGGTGTTCTCGTTACAGTTAGCCCCGACGGCAATACGCGAATGAATTCCCACGCTGCAACCATTCCTTAGCAGTTCAGTAATGTTGATCATCCATGAGTGAGATACTAATAGGCAGCTTTAGACGGTTTTTGTTGCAAATCTTACGATGTTAAAACGTGTGCCTTCGAAGCAGGCGCATGCGCTGAATTATGGGCGTTGCTGGCTATTCTCATTTATCGTTTATCATAACAAATGTGTTTGATTCCTTTAAAAACTGAATATCCCAATACTAAATGCAAGCTGACTTCTCTTTTGAATTGTCTTTTATTTACATAAGAAAAATAATAGCTTGAGGAATTTTTTATCATGTTTCATGATGGATGTTTGGCAGAGCGGCAGCCTCACGCGAGCGACAAACTTACATGAAACTGGCTTGCTGACCCGATCCAAAACGAACTGCGTTTATTTGCTACACTGATCCCCAATTATTTACCATGTTTCCGGCACATTTTCAGCCTATGTCTTGGATCATGTTAGTGCCCAATCTTTTTGGGCACTAACACTGGTTTTACGATCACCATTCATATTTGATCAATATGATTGGTTAGTAATTGTGTATATTATAGCTCCGAATGTAAGATTCAACCATTAACCCATTAATCATTGGCCAATATCGTTGACCCAATGAAACTGGGTTAAAGTTGAATCTCACGTTTGGTTCAATGGGTTATTTTCACCGCTCAATCCTCTCACGCGTCGTGGCTTCTGGTATTATTAACTTATTTTTAGGATAAGTCAATAGTCTATTAGTTGGTTACCCAAATACATTGCTGAAAGGTAGACAACAAGAGTTTTTAAGGGTATTGTACAGATCGCCTGTTAACGATCCATATAACCTATCTGTATCATTCTATCGTGTCTACAACTACTTCATAATCATATGTTGCGAAAATGAAACATCATTGAATTTAGTAAACACATCCAGGATTTGCAATTAGAGTTAATTTACCTGCACTGGTAGACCGACCCAAAAAAATTTATGAATCTAGTACAGTTTTCTTAGATATAGTCCGAATAGTTGTAGAAATAGTATTTTAATATCGTTATAGGCTTACGCCTTCAAGTTATGCTACGTTAATGATAAACAGATGTTAGCAACAGAGGTGAAATTCGTTGTAAGACGTTTCGTAGTAATTTCGCAGTTATTTTATGACGCAAGGTTCGGTTAGGTGTGTTTACTTTAGATAGCATTTCTGTGTCCTTGGGCGTCTTTTGTAAGACGAGAGATGGCAACAACACGTCATTTCAGTACAACTTCACTACTGCTCGAGTTGATAACATTGATTCGCTCGTTCCTTTCCCTGGTATAACAGGAGTCTATTCAATCTAACAGCATTTTACACAAAATCGCACCGAAAATCAATAGGAAAGCTACATAATCTTGATCGTTTCAAGTAGTTAAAGTTATAATATTCATTCCTATTACGAGTAACGAGTATCAAGATTTGATCGAGACTATTCAGACAGAATAGGTGGCGTCATGGATAACACTACGATTAATTCCTGTCACCTTCGTGAATCTAGTTAAATAGATTTCTTGTAATCGGACTTATAAAATCTTAACTATTTGTTTTTTACATTTTATTATTTTATTTGAAATTAACTATATTTAACGAACATTGTTGTTCCAGAATAAGATCACATGGCTAAAATAAGTAAAGAAACACGCGAGTTTCGTGAATAATACTAATTAATACGAGAAGTGTTTCGTGAATTTCGAACGACTTTCATTCGCTGACGGCGAAATATTTCGATTTTGTACTAGCGTTCCCGGACTGAAATTATATATATATTCTACCATGGAACGCGAGGAAATGGAGTCGTGCAGCTTCTACCCCCACTTCAAACACTAACGCTGCTCAGGGACGTACTCTTTATACCAGACCCGTTGTATATCGATGGTTCGGAAGAAAGAGTCTACTGAAGTGAAGTTGGCAATGAAAAAGTCCACTCTAAATTTTGTATAGATTTTCCCATTTGCACGTTTGAAGATTTTTTTCATTGCTGAACAGTCGACTGTTTCTTCTGAACCATCAGTATGTTGTAACGTTACACCAGTAGCTTCCAACAAAATTCTGCAGATAATGTAAATAATGTCAAATCAGTGCAAGTTATGTTATTTTATAATATTAGATAAGAATGTATAATTATTTGATAATAAAACATAAGAGATATTGGGAAGACGAGTTAGAAGGGGTTAAAAACGATCATATAAAAAAATTGAATTAAACTACAATATGTGAAACTATCAAGTTATTAAATCTGGCCGTTGCAGTTATATCATCGGATAGGAGATCTCCTGATCTGGTCCGCATGCACCATTCAGCAGACGAAAATCAATGAAATTGCCTGCTTGTGTCAGCGTTGTTGCAAGCTCCCATATAGCAAGATCTTGGATACAAATTCATTAAAAACTGAATGGATGAAATGCATGCAAATATGAAATGTGCAAATGGTAATTTGTCTAGTTGTATTTTTAATGCAGATAAAAATAGTCATATTAAAGGTCATTGGAATAGTTGTAAACATCGTGATGACAAAAGTGCATTTCATTTGCAGGCATATATTTTAGTGATGAAAAATACACCCGCGGTTCTGACTGAGTTAATATTATTATTAAATATATTGAGAATGTATTGATTTTGGTTTCCTGGGTTACGTCCAAGCTGTACAATTGTGGGCAGAATAGTCATGTGTATCTTTGAGATTTATAGATTGAGAATACTGTTTGAAAACAAAAAAAGACCTAGTCATTTTTACGAAATTTAAGAGCAGCGATATTAGTATTTTAACAATTATTGCTTAAATATGAAAAGTCACACTATAGAAAATAAATTATCTGTCGTTCTATTTTAGAAGATAACATCCAAAAATACGTTTGAGAACTATTTCTAGTGAACTCGGATGAAAACATTAAATTAGAACCGAGTTGTTTCGCCAGTGCGATATTACTTGCACTTAGATAAATATTGTGCAAAACAGCAATTGTTCCCGAAATATCGTTCTACAAAACAATTACACTTATTTTTGACAATTAATGTTATATTGCAATTAATAAAACTCTACTTTATTCGGGACAAAAATAATTTACTTACGGAAATGTTTGCCATTTCAAATTGAGCCTGATATAAAATAACAAACAAAATACCTATACAGTTTTCTTTATGCTAATCGTACTTTTTTCGTCGTCAGGGCACATCGAAATATGCCCAATCCATATGAACCCTAACCCATGTTCCGTATCTGGAGATTATCCGGATATCAGGAGTTTTCGCAGCTTTAATTGTTTCTCTCAGTGCAAACACCGCATAAAAACACATAGATACTAATAGGAATAGAGGTCAGTCCTACTTGTATCCGTTTGTTACTCTGCGGTTTTTAACCAAGTGATATAAAATATACTGTAATCCTTATTGTATTTAATAGTATTCAACAAGGAAGCCTCGGTGACGCTTCCTAAATTAAGAAATGTAGTATCCGTTGAAACCTATCAAAATATCGTCCAAAGACCGGACGTATTTAGACAGATTGGAATTTCTACGAATTAGTTCAAGATTGGTAAATGCCAGATGTGTACCAGTACTGGCGCACGCCGATATTGACTCTGGTGCACCAATGTTGTCAGACTTGTTGTATCGTTGTTTAACAATTGGTGCCAGTTAGCCAGATTACGATCAGCATAGATGTGTTATCGCTTTACTGTCAAACTTGTATATTAGTAAAACAAGTCTGGGTTGACTCTGGTATACCAATTTCACTAGATTTAGTTTGACAGACTGTATTGTCTTAGTAGTCAACCTTTGTAGTTGGGAATGTACATCGTTGCTCTGGCCCAGCCATTGCACCAAATTTTTGTGTTGTCCTCCAGGTATCTTCCAGGGCTACGAATCCAGTCATGCAAGAATTCTGGGTCAACTTGGGTTGTCCACTAACTAAGCTGGACATGGTTATTGTCATTTAAGTACGGATTCGCACGAGTCGAACTTAAACTTAACTTTTCTATCCAATTTGTCCAAAAAGGACCTTTTGAGTGCCCTGCGAGTAGACTTTGCCCGCGAACCAGAGGGTCTATAGAAAATTCCAGGGAGGGGCAGGCCGGCCAGGAGGCGAAGCCGTCGGTGGGGGCTCAAGGAGCGAAGCCCCGGCGGATCAGGGCGATGAACTCGTGCGGCCAGTATCTCCTCGTTTAGGTATTTATCGACAACAATCGCCGCAACATCCTCCGCCTTCGTACCTTCAGGCATAAGTAGTCAGAGCACCCCGTCGTATATGATGTTCCTTAGCAAGAGACCGAATCTTCCTGTGATGGAGGATTTAGGCATATTTTCCATATTATAGGGACCGGACACTAGACTCCGATTCCTAAAACACTTCGCAATATTCCGTGTATTATAATCAGGATCCCCATCAACCTCAGCGCCTCCAGAATATGATTTCAGTTAGCTGACTTGCATTCCTCACATCCAAGGTGATTACGGCATCCCAATAAACCGAAACCATTAGAGACCGATAGAAAACTCGTGGAGCCATGTTTTCTAGCGATCCGCAATAGGTTTATCGTGAAATTAATTGCGTTAAAGCGGTTTCTAATGGTCATGACATTAGAACATTTCTAATGGAGACAAACGATTGATTCAGTGACATGGACAGACTCTATCGTTTTGAAATAACAGAAAGTAACGGGAGTGAAATGTGTGCAAACGGTTTCTGATGATCATGACCAGTAGAAACCGTTTGAGCGCACATGAAACCTATTGTGGATCGCTAGAAAACCTCATTGGTTCCACCAATGGTTTCTATCGGTCTCTAATGGTTTCGGTTTACTGTGATTTCTTGCCACCCTTCCAGGGTTTGCCTTTGGTAGCCTCTCCGACGGTGTCCACGTCTTTGGTTCACATTTGTTCTCGCCTTCTGGCATCTGTACTATCTCTCCGAGATGTCATGTGCTTTTTTACTGCACTGTTCCATCCAGCTCGCAATGATCCTCTGCAACATCTTCCCCTCGTGCCCACCAGGCAAATCGGTCGATAGGACGATGGGTCGACCGATAATTTATTTCCCTTAGGGAGAAGAACCAACTTCTGCTATTTCCAGTGACGTATGAAGTCTCCTTCCATACGGTTAGCGCTGTACAACTCAATGAACATTTTTGGGTGAGATCTCATGGCTTTAATTCAGGTACGGATAGCAACATTGGTAAGGCTGTCCGTACCTGAAGCCTTGTTGTCTCCGATCTTGAGCAGATTCATAATGGTTATATTCTTTTTACGACAATTACAGTCGGATGTCGTGAAGTAGTATTAAGGTACTACCCAGTCAACCATGATATTCGTAATAGTACCGCAGTTTTAGAAACATTAAAATGGTGATACTGCTGCAGTACTATTTTGATCATGGTTGTCTGGGTGGACTTAGAACTTCTAGGGTCTGAGATCAAGCTCTGGTTGTGCACTGTTTTATCATACAAAATTTAACTTTTCTTTCATATCTATGTAATTTATACATGAAAATGAAGTCAGTAAAGACAGGAGACAATTGAAGAAAGTTTTGATACATCATTTTTAACAAGGTTGGCCAAGTGGTTACAATTGTAGACTCCTGCCTAAAAAGATGGTGAGTTTGAATCCCAGCAATGGCAATGAAGCTGTTTTAATTGGTTCAACAATCTTTGACTCCGTGTAATTGGAATTTATTAAAACAATTGTTGAACTCTTCTAGAAACGTTGTTATAAAAAATGTTTTTCAATAAATTGGCCCGAACAGCACAGCTTCCAAAATCTAAGATTCTACGGAGAGTCTTCAAGATATATCCATCCCCCGAAAATCTACCCCCGAATTATCTACGGAGAATCTAAGGAGAATCCACGGAAATTTTAAGGTTATGTGCTGTTAGGGGATAACTTACCTTATATCTCACTTTAGACGCCAAAACAGCACATAAGTTCTTACGTAATACTTTTTCTTATGACTTGGACGAAAGGAGCGGAGGATCCAGTCGGCATTGCTACGTTCCTGGCCTGGCCCGAACTCCCGGTCGTTCAGTGTCGTTTCGTTTCGTCTCAGCTGCGAGCAGCCGAACCTACACAAGTGTTGTTGTGGGAGCACTGCAGACAGCAGCGCTGTTCCAACATGTCTGCTGGACGGATGGACGCTCACTATGGACATTGCTGATTTTCGGCGTACTTTTTCTCTGAAGCTAATGCCGCTACGATGGACGACGAACTCGCTGACTACTTCGACAATCACCCGGAACATAATGCGCCCGCGAATCGACCCTCCAAGGGCAAACTTGCCATACGCAATACGCGGCCCAAGAGCCGTCTCGATAACAAACCAACGAAACATGTGAGTAGGCGACTTTTTCCCGTTTTTCGCGTTTCGTTTTGCCTATTTATTACGTCAAAGTTTTGGGGAATCTCCGCAAAATCCACGTAAAATCCACGACATTTTCGGCTATCAATGACAGGCTTGATTTGTTTTTCAGATAATTTGTTTTGTCCTTTGTTTCACGTTTTGTCTTGTTTTATTGGTTAGTGTTATTTTTGTTTACTGATACATATATACAAATGTTGTTTTGGTAGATGATGAAGATGACAATTTGATGAGTTAATTTTGTTTTGTTGTTGTTGTTTGTTATTTATATATAGTTTATGCAGTTTTTTTATATATATGGTGAAGTTAAAAATTTAGCTTTGTGATGTATAATAAAGTATTTCCTTTGCTTACATATAAGGATTTGTCTTTTAGATTTCGTTTTAATCAATTGACGAAATACTATGTACAATTAGTATGAAATTTACATGAGAATAATTTAACAGGATGAAATGTGAAATTTGGGGAAAGTACAATGTTAATGGAGATCTGATTTAATAATGATACCTATGTC
Source organism: Ceratoteleas bidentatus (assembly GCA_022817645.1). Classification (NCBI taxonomy): domain Eukaryota; kingdom Metazoa; phylum Arthropoda; class Insecta; order Hymenoptera; family Scelionidae; genus Ceratoteleas; species Ceratoteleas bidentatus. The sequence continues at coordinate 12,169 of JABFPB010005308.1, forward strand.
AATCACAGTGGGGAATCGTTTTACCAATTGAATTTACGGAGATTCTATAAAGGGCACTATGTCCAAGGTACAAAATAAATATATGTGTTTTCACAATATGCTTTTCCTGGTTTCTTTATAATTTCATCACATTTATTCGTCAATCCAATATCTGTAAATGGTGCAGATCTGCCATCTGTAATATATTTATACGATGAAATATCAAAAATTTAATAAAGTATATAATATTAAAATAGTTCATTTAACATTGTGTAAACAATGTTAAACTTCAAAAATGATCAAACTAAAGAGTTTCTACATCTCTTTGAGAAAAATGTCATGTTGTAAATATTAAAACTAGAACACACATTGGCACATTTTCCACTCTGCTTGTTTATAATTATAAATATTTAACTTACAAACTGATATATTAACTGATTTTAAATTAAATTTTTACAAGTTTGGTTGGTTCGATTTAACCCTTCAGAAGTCGCGCCTTTTTTGCATCCTTGTTACTCCCCAAAGGACACACTCGGGCTTCTCTTTCTATATGTACAAAGTACAAGGCACATGTCCCAAAGGGTTAAAACATTTGATTTAAATCATTTGATGTAAATCATTGATTTCAAACATACAATATAAATAATTGATTTTAATCATTAGTTTAAATCATAATGTAAATCAATTGATTTTGTTATTGCAATCATTGATTAAGATAAAACATACTTTTAAATTATTTTATAATCATACAGAATTCTCACTGTTGTGTACAACTTTTTGAGATATGGACATAAATGCAATAAGAGTATGCAATAAAAATATAATGCATTTCCCATAATCTCTTATTTTATAAATATTTTATAAAGAAAAAATCTCGCAGTCGATGAAAAAAATTAATAGTTATAACATTCAATGATTCAATGGTAATAGAATTACATTAATCAGTTAAATAGGTTAGATATCACTGTGCATTCAGAAGTCAGTGAATTAATACGAATTTGCCAGATTTCAGTGGCGGATCCAGAATTCTTCAAAACAAGGACACAAAATAGTAAATATAAGAACCAGACAATGACAAGTAGGAGGGTCATGACCCCCCCTACTTGTCTTCGTCTGACTCTAATGTTTACATTTTTGGCGTCCTTGTTATGGAAATTCTGAATCCGCCACTGGCAGATTTTTCTACATGGAGTATTTTTAATCTTTTAAAGAATGTATCCAAAAGTAGAAAAAAGGTTTTACAATTCCCTGAAACAAGAAACATAGAAATTCATAGTAAAAATTCCACTATGAAACTCTATGAAACATGCAACGGAGATTTCATAGAGTTCCAATGGATTTTCATAGGATTTTTG
>JABFPB010005309.1:0-13500 GCA_022817645.1 Ceratoteleas bidentatus
GATGTTTCCTATGCTTTTTTTAGAATTAGTTTTTATGAGTATCTAATGTTTTATTATGGAATTTTTCAACTGGGTGGACATATATTTGGAATATATTCGAAATAAATTGAAAATAGCTTGTCTCGTAAAATAACCGAATACTTTTACGAGTGAAAAACTGTGTCTACGTAATCGCTAGTTTTTTGCTAGAAACATCCAAGGATATTACAAGTTTTCTAGATTAGATAATTGCAAGTTATTTTCACGATATTCTTGCAAGTTTTTATTATGAGGTTCTAGCGTGAAGCTAGAAAAACTTGCAGGTTTCTAACGCTTTTCTAGAGACAATTTCTACTTGGGTAGTACTGGAACAAAAGTTGACATAGCATTTTCTCATGTTATTTTTACATAAAAAATATGTTATCTTTTGTCCAATTTTTTTATTCCAAAATGCTCATTTGTTCCAAAATGCACGCAGGGAAATATTTGGTTAAATCAACCAAAGAATTCTGTTATCATTTGGTTAGCAAAATAATTTAGTTGATTCTACCAAACATTTTGTTGATTACTTTACACAGGAGTTTCCCAGTCATTTGACATGTCACAGGATTGAGGTTAGGATGAAAAATTAATTACTTTTCACAAGAAAGTGGATCAAATCAATGTAGATATTTAATTATTAAATAATAGCATTTTTAGCTGACAAAAGCAATTTTTTCACATCGATACTTATTTGAAATTGGATAAATTGGAAAAAAATTGGCAAGCTTATTTTGTAGATCCAACCAAGCAACTTCGACCAAATCGTGTTGTTGTGTTTAAGCTGAAATAAGGTAAATCGAAATAAAAACAAAGTAAAATCAACAGCATCTCATCCAACTAAATATATGTATAGGTTTTAACTCGGATAATTCCCTGCACAATGTTAAAAAGTTACATGAATTTCATGTTGTAATAACAGGAATTCATGTTAATTTAGCATGAGATTTTTCTCGGTACACATTGCATAGTATTACTACATTGTATAGTAAAACTTACTCTAGCTCTAGAAAATACACTGAGAAAAAGATTTTGAGTAAATTTTACCATATCATTTAGGAGTAGCGATGTATCCTTTCTCATCTGAAGAAAATTAATATAACTTCGAAGAATTTTTCTCAGATGATATAGTAAAATTTATTGTAACTTGTCACATCGCCTCCTTTGAAGATAAATAAACGTGTCCAAATGGGATACGATACGACTCCTATATGATATGGTTAAAATTTACTGGAATTATAATAATTTTTCATAGAATATTTTGCTCAATGTAGAAGCTAAAATACAACTACAATTTTGTCTCATTAATTCTTGCCATATTTTGCCTTCCACGTCGAATCAACTCTTGAATTATCTTTCTGTTTTTTCCATTTTATCAATAATTACCCACAATCATCCAAACGGCCAAAAAGCGCGAATACGAATGCACCCAACTAGACGACGGTTAATGAGCGAATGATCTTTTATTCAGTCAACACGAATAGGGCTTGTAGTCACTCCGGACCTCGGTCGCCATTATTTTCGCGTGCCTTCGGGCCGCTAAAATCGATAATCAATGGCCGTCGTCGAATCGCACTTGGCTCGCCGGGAAATCAAGCGTCGAGTAACACTTTTGCCCGACTGCCGGGGAAAAAGAGCGACGCTCCGACAGCAGCGCGATCCGTAAATATAGGTATTCCGGCGTCGGCCACATTAACGTTTAGATCCGTGGCACCCACCTGTACCGGGTCTTTATCGAGCCACGAATTGTTTGCAGAATGAAAATATTGTCCCTGCAAATAACTAGCTGCATTGTGCCGGCTCGCGTCTGTGTCTGCGTCGCTGTGAGTGTAACGAATGACGTACACGAGACGACACTTCGCGCTCACAGCAAATCCGCCGCATTAGGCAAGGTTAGGGACAATGGGACGACGCTTTTCCGCTCTCGATGTCGGCACTTTTGTTCCGGGCGACAAAAGTGAAAATTCGCGACTTCCTGGGGTAAAAGGGGGAATTTTTAGCCGGGTTTTTTGGAGGAAAGTTCGGTTAGGGTAGTCGGAGTGTTGGAATAACAAATTCCAGGTACGGAAGGGAAGGGTGGAAGTTGAAGAATAAATGTAGAAGAGTGTTTGGGGTTGTTTTAAAGAACGTTCGGAAATATAAAAGGAAGGATAATTAGAGGCTCGTGGCGGGAAAATCCGTGAAATAATTGTCGACTATTTTCGGTAGCAAGAATACTGATTTCTCGTTTTTGAGAAAGATTTAAAATTCCGATTGAACCAATTAGGTCCAGATTCGGCCCAAACTGGGTCTACGATGTGAAGCCAGATTAGGACCGTAATGTGTCCTATTCTGGCGTCGGTCTAAGTCCAGTACGTGGGTCTTTTAAATAGGTCCAGATTATGTACAGTCTGAATCTGGATTTTTATCATTTTTTATCTTTGTCATCTGTGAATCTTTATCTAAAATGCTTTGTACAATAATTTGTTTGCATTGTAGAGACTGAATATTGAATATGTTGAAATATACTTCTAGATTCTACTAGGACTATTGCTATAAGTCTCTAGGCAACTTTCTCTGCAATGGTCCAATTTTGTATTTTGCGTCGTAAGAATTAGACAACAGGTTTAGATGAACCTGAATTCTTGAAAGTTATTTTAGTTCTAGATTAAAAATAAATTCTTACAATTACACACAGAAACGACTACACTGTAAAAACTAGTGTTTTCAAAGTGTTCTCTAAAGAACACTTCAGGTGTTCTCCTTAAGGTTTAACATTGGAACACTTCAAGTGTTCTCCTATAAGATTAACATTGCAACACTTAAAGTGTTCTAAAAAAGCTTCAAAAGTGTTCTCTGAAGAACACTTGTTTTTACAGTGAACATGTTCGGATTTATCTAATTCACGATCGTTTTGTTTCGTGTAATATAGTTACTATCATTCATCGTTTTTCTGAGTGTTACTATTACAATTTATACAATTTTACATTCGCCTTCCAATTAAAAGTAATATGGTTGTAATTTTAAAAGAGAACGTGTCAATTTGGAAGAAAATATAGATATCATTAGATGAAAACTCGTAGAGAGAAGTCGAATAGATACATTAAGAAATAGAATTAATGGTTTCTATTCGTATTTTTCTGCAGAATTGTGATGGTTGAATAGGACAAAAGTCGAGAATGAATGGAATACTGATGAAAATCGGAGTTTGAATGAAAAATGCTTGAGATCGAAACTCAGTGAATTATCCTGCAAAAATGAATTCAACCTAACTTGAAGAATAAAAAAAATAATGTATTTATGATTATATTTAATGGTTGGAGGGCATTTATCCACCGCATCTTTTTTCACCGCGATTTTTTCCACCGTTTATTACTTTCCACCGGTTTTTAATATATTTAATTAAAATTGGATGATATCTGGAAAGAGCAGTAGCTAATAAAGATTTTAATATACATATAATTCTTTAAATACATCTGAACAATCTAAAAAAGTTTTTCACGGATTGTTATGTGTACACTTTTCATTTAACTTCACACATTATTAGATTTAACAAATGAATATATTAGAAATAAAGCATGACATCATCGCATAGTACATGATCTTCCTGTTTTACTGAAAACTAATTTTAATTTTAACACTTAAAAATTATAATTGCGAATTTCCTGAAAAATATTCAAAAAATTTCGATTGTTTGAATATTACAAATGAAAGAATTAAAAATTATTTATAAAGTACTAAAAGTTAAGTGATATTTATATTCATCTAAATATTTGTAAAACACAATTTGTAACTGAATTTAATACTATGAAATAAAAATACTGAATTAAAAAATGTTTTTAAATAGTTTTATTTTGTCAGTAAATCAATACAATAACTTTTAATATCACTTTTAATCTAAAAACAGTTTTTTTGCGTTCATCGAAATAAATTATCTGCTAGATTAATTATTAAAACTCTAAAAATGCAATATTAGTAAAACACAGTATTTTTAAATTCGAATTACTTAACTCAATTGACAAAACTGTTTCTTCCCCCGTCTGCCACCAGTTACTCTACCTCCGAGTTAAAAAAAGAACTATAATCGACATTTAATGACCGAAAACGAAGCGCAAAAAAATCATCGCCCTTCATGCTATTCTCTGAACATCCAAACAATAATCTAATAATAATTGCAAACTACAACAAACATCGTATTAGCCGTAATCTGCGCGTACTGTAAGCAAATGTTTACCGCCCCGTAAAAGCGTCTAGTGACGCATTGTCTTGTCTGCAGGTACTGGTCAAGTAAACATTATTCATCACTATAAAACAAAGTGGAAACCAAACGAGTCAATACACACCGAGTCCACCCTTTTTCTACCTGCGGCAACTGCTCTGAGCGTTTTGGTCTTTCGCTCGCCTTTTTCCGGGTCAAATTGCGTTCGTTTTGTCCAAAATGCTCCCGCAACGACGCCAAACGTTCAAGTGCGAGTTGCTCTAAACGCGATTAGATCACGAGATTTTATTTATCCCAGATAAATGTTTAGTATCATATCGAAATTAATCGTCAAATATTTGCTTTATCTGCGGTGACAACATTAGCGCCGATCATCGGCGATAGGGCGATTGAAAAATACGAGTTGAACTTCGTCGAAAATAATTGTCACTGTCGGGGAACGGGGCGAGAGGGGGATTTTTTCTCATTTTCTTCTGTACGAAGTCGGAAGTTTGATTTGTAACGTGGTGGCATGTCAGGTGATTTATATAAGTGCGATCACGTGTTTATCTGAACGATAAAGAGAGGTTCTTGTTAGATTGCATTAATTCTAATAATAAATATGTAGGTGAACTTAGGAAAGATTTGGCCTCGAATTAGAGCGATGAGATCCTGAGATAACGGACGTCGCATTCGGTTACAAAGTGCTCGCGAGATAAGTCGAAAAAAGTGCGGAAAAATTGAAAGAGTCACAAATTTTGTGACTCTTTCTGAAGTTAGATCAGATTGGGAAATTTTACATTTTGTAAAATTTCCCAATCTAATTAAATTTTCGTCGTAATCTTATGGACAATTCAATCAAAAAACCCTTAAAGTTAACTCTTATCGAACAAAATTAGAAACAAACTGAACAAAACGTTCATTACGATTTCGGAGTCAATAATGCCTAATAAAGATCCTAATAAAACCAAATTTATGTCAAATATACCAAATATTCAGTTATTCCGCTAACATAAAAAAAAGCTACCCCCAAAAACTGTGTTTTGAGACGCGAAAAAAATTTAATTCGCCAAAGTCGATATGAAAACCAAATTTCAAAATAGATAATTAATACTTAATGTGAAATCGCTCAATTTTCACCATTGCGCAAAACAACGTTTGAACGCGAAATTCCCGAGTATCCGAAACGCCAGGAAAAATGGTGCGCCGGGATTATGCGGGCGGATCTCGCATCTCGTTGGCCAGCTGGGATCTCTGTTTTGGAACGTGACCCGAGGAGCAGCGCACCTGATTTTCGACGCGGAAAAATTGACTCCTCGAGCCGGTGCTTCGTTTGTTATTCGTCGCGCTAAAACAACAAATCCGGAGGACCTCGGCTTATATCTCGAATACGTGCCTCGGTTACGTTCGTGGCATAAAGGACTCGACGACTCGAGACAGATATTTCGAAAAGAAAACTGCCCTTTCGTCGTGTTCGTGTGTTTTCACGCGCAGATTCACTCTCGAGGACCATCGAGTCACTCGAAAGGGCACTATTTTTGTACTATCAATCAAACGGTGGAAAAATATACATTTTCCTATCCCTTTTCCATCAGTTAGCTTTCTTTTTTCAGCGATATTTTTATTTGTATTATTTTATTACTATTATTTTCATTAAACTGTAATCCTAAGCAACGAAATGTCCCGATGATAGATTTTCATAAAATTTTTATTTTTTCTATATTTCTTCTATGTAAATCCTGAAAATCCTCCGATTCCGACGTGATGTCTTAAAAAATGATTATGTGTAACTAAATCACATAATCAATTTATTCACAACAGCCAATGACTGTGAAGATGAATATAGTGAGAGAATATTATTTGTTCGCGTATATTGTACTTTAAATCCTTAGTTCTCACCTTCTAGCTACTTTCCCCATCTTTTTCATACATTATCGAAAAATAAACAGGTACGAGGCGATTTCATATAAACCCAGAACAAATGTTTGATTGAATCAAAGAAAATATTTTATTAATATAGTACTAACCAAAATATTTGGATAAACCAACAAAATATTGGTTAATCTAACTAAATGTTTGGTTGTAATTTTGAACATGAGTTTTCAGTGATTTAATTTAACCAAACTCTCTTCAAAGTGTTTCCCCAGGAAATCACACATAGTGAGAGTACACAAAAAAAATGGATTGAGCAAACGTAAAACGGGTGAAACAAATGAACGTTCACTTGTAACAGGTTTTTTGTCAAAAAAATTTTACTATCCGATTTTATTTACAACTTATGGCAATTTTAAATTAGCTAATTTTAAATTTAACAGTCCCTTTAAATGTTCACTTAAATCAAATCAACTTTTGTGTCCAACTTTTCGACATAAAACACTCATTTTACTTAAGGTGAAGTCGAACGGACTGAGCAACTCTGAATCGGCCATTTCGCACCAAACGTGATATTTTTACAATAACTCATAAACTAAATAATAGTTTTGAAAACCGTGAAATCACGAAATTCTTTGTTAAAAGAGGAATATTTCTGCAGATTTTGAACATGATTAATTGAATAATGAAGTCGTAATGAGGGAACGCGTTTTGAATGAAAAATATCTAACCCCAAAACCTTTGGACAAATGCGTTCCCTAAATACGAAGTCAAGCAATAACTGATATGCATCAAAATTTGACAAAATGATCTTTGTGAATTCAACAATGGAATGATTTAACCGTTTTAACATATGTATAGTAGTTTTCCAGATATTTAATTAAATTACAAGAAATGCACTGAATGCCGATAATGTAGGTTCCTAGGAATCGGATAAGAATTGTTATTAATAAACTAATAGATGGCGATATTTTTAAATGCTTTTAGGAATTGAAAAGGGGGTGGGATATATTACTAATGCATTCCCACTTTGTGCAACATATTGGGAATATATTTCTAATGTTTGTAAATAATTGAGAATTTGCTTTCCTTAGTAAAAATAGGAAAACATTGGCTATATACGTCAACCCACCATCGTTCGCAGCGCTACGAAAAGTGACAAAATAAGATATAAACCGTTGATACACTGTTAAAAATTTCCGGATTTTTAACAGTGTACAAGTTTTTAATTCGGCAAATTAATTAATATTTTAATATTAGTTTGGTTATTATTTTGGTTTATAAAATATGTTTTGGTTTGATATTCTAAACTTAACTGACTTGATTAAAAACTTGACTTGATATATTTAGAAATAACTGAAAAAAAAACAAATGTTTTTTCAACCTTTAATTGTCGTCGATAAATGACAGAGTTGTACCATTTAAAGATACTGATATATCTTTTAGGAAATATATTCCCAATATATTTTTTATACAAAATGTTTTCAGGTATCCAGCTATGAGTAATTTAGACATTCAAAGTCGTTTCCAGGATTGTCATAAAAATGTTTTCCAGGTTTTTTTATCATGAAATTGTGCAACTTTCACTTTAATAGTTATTATAAACAATTATCGATATTAGAAATAAATTAACCAAATTGAATAATGTTTTAAAATGACTCTTATATCGACATTTTTATTGGTAATTGTTATAAACAATTATCGATATTACGAGTAATTAAATAATGTAAACAATACTTTGCAATTACACCAATCAGTTATTATAGTTTAAGATATACGACTATTGGTATTAAACAAAAATTTCAAATATAACTCATATTTTTTAAAATTATCAGCTATTAAAATATTTTTAATTGAATAAATAAATATAATTAGTAATATTAACTTCTTTTTTTAATAAAAGTCAAAGAAAAACATAGGACAAATCATAAGAACGAAAGAAACAGTATTTTCAGCATTTCGACTCCACAAATCTTCACTTTAACAAGTATTTTAAGTCAGCTTGGCTCACTTCATTATATTTTTAAAGTGAAAATGAATTACTATTATCAAACTTCAAAAATCTTTATGGACTTTCTGGACTAAGCATTTCTCTTAAAATTATTCGACGGTTCCACTACAAAAATTGCAACAACCGTAATTTATACATTAATGATATTTTTATAATTCGGTAATAGTAACTGATATTAAATTGGATGAAGAATAAAATAAATCGAGTAGAAATAGATTGTTTGCTAAAATGTAGATTTGCAGAGGAGAACACTCAGTAAAAAAAGATGCTATTTTCTCCCCAAATAAACAAAGACATTATTTATTGGTATAAAAAACATAGATCGAAACTGTTTTTATATGTTAAAAATATCATTTTCATAAAACTAAATAAATCATCGTTAATCCGCCTAAACAACTATTTTTACATGTAAAACTTGAAAATGCAATAAACTATCCATCAATAAATTTTCCAAAATTTTTCTGTTTTTCTAGGGTTGTTTTGAGATCCCGAATTTAAGAGCATTTTAATTTTTACTGAGTTTTCTTAGAAATATTCCGAATTTCGGAAAAGAGTTAAAATCTTAAAAATAAAAATAGTCTGCAATGTCACGTTGACTGACTTAAACGAGAGATTATTTTCGTCTTCTGGCTTTTATTGTTCCTTTGTTATTTCCCGATAGTATTAAAACAACAGTCTTATTTTATAAACATTTTCACCAATAAACAATACATTTAACTAAATATCCCCAGCGATTGACAATTACATTTTTTTATTCATTCTCCTAATGAAAAAAATTCAAAAAAATATGTATCAAATAAATTATACCAAAACAAATATTTGTCAAAATATAAAAAAAACAAACAAAAGAAAAAAAATTATTTGTAAATTAATGCAAGTTTTTCCAAACGATTACCGATTGAAATTAATACCGAGGAAAATGAAACGTCCAGTTAATTAATTTTCTTAATTAACATTGATCGTTTGACTTTGGCCCGGATAGGTATATCACCTTAACGATCTAATGCAATAGTCGCGAAACCATTAGTACTTTCTTTACGAACGCCGGAGCGCTTTCTTTTCGACGACATTACGTAGCTGAGTCGGAGTTTTCCGAGTGAAAGGATTCCGGACGAATTCGCGACCACCATTTGACGTTTTCATTTTTCTCATGAATATTTATCGGACATTTGCATACGCAAAGGAATGTCCGTCGTTTGTCCCTTAGGACAGTTTCTTTCATTAATTTGAGACAGAAATGTTATAAATGTTTCTTTTCGACCAATCTGATTCAAATTTATAAACAAAAAAGAAATTATAATCCAAATTTTTTTAATTGCGTTAAATTAATACTTTAAAAATCTGATAGATTGAAAGAAATCAGTTTCAGTTGAAATGTATCAATAGCATTTAATTTGATAAGAGATACGAATTTGTATTATTACTTTTGTGCCAATTAAATTGGACTGAGTAAAATTAAATTTATGAAAATTCAGATTAGACAAATGATAGTATACATTAATTTAAGAAGAATGAATAATGATATACGATTTTATTTTCTGCAATTTAAATAAAAAATTGAAATAAACTAAAAATTATAATAGCAATAATTAATTAAAATTTTTTATTATTGTTAAAAATTGGTTCAAATATTGAAAGTGGAAATAATGTGAAATAATTGTTCCGAGTAGTGACTATAATGATAATATTTAAGTCCGCTATGTTTTATTAAACAGAGTTTCAGCGGCACTTTCTAATATCGTCCAAACGATTACATTTATATCTGCGGATAAAGCCGCCTTTATCAGATAATCAGCTGTTTAATTTGCTGCCATTGTGACGAGCAAAGAGTAACATTTTAATTGTAAGAATAATGTTTTTTTTAGTCATGAGAAAATGAAGTGAAAATGTGAAGAAATATTGCACAGAAAGTTGCATAAATAAACTTAATTAACACATATAAATTATATATATTTAAATTATTAACATTTTTTCTTAATTTTTATCTTAATAATTAAATCTTTTCTTAATTTTATTTAATAACAAAAAACACAATTTGTTAATTTCAAATTAAATATCAAAAAAGAATAATTTTGTACATTTATACAATTTATATTTTTACTCCTTCTATAACGAAAAAATAATGTCTGTAGAACTTTATTAATAAAAATTGATAGATCCACTATAGTTATTTTTATTTATACATTATTTAAATTTATTTTATTTTTTATTTATTTATTTATTTAATTTATTAATATTTTACTTTTGAATTTTTTAAGTTATTTTTAAACTTTAAAAAATGTTATATTTCTGATTTTTTCTTTTCTATTACATTTCTAAATAGAACTTAGAAATTATAGATTTCGTATAATTGTTATTTATATTTTATTTAACAATTATTATTTACATTATATTCATATATATTTCTGGTTACTCGAAACAAATCCACCACTAACCCAAATGCTTGCTCAGCGAATTTTTGAGAAGAAAGAAATGTTATCACCGTAAAACCTAAGATACTTTGCGAGAGTCGTTGCGGCCTATCTCGCGATACTATTGTTACCTCAGCGGCAACAAAGCGCGGGATTGAATTGAAATGAAGCGTGTGAGTCACGTCCCGCAATCAGCGGCTTTCAGCCGGTATCTCGGCATGCCGCTTTTGACGACTGATTTCGCGAGTCTCCTTGTTCCGTTAACACACTTTGCGCACGTGCGCCATCTATAAATGGTATATTTTTGGCACAATTTTCTCCCCAAATGTCAAAATATATCTTTGATAAGGAGAAATAGTTATCAGTGTTATAAGTTACGTTACTGAAAGTGGCGCCATCTGTAAGAGAATCAACTTTCGGAGATTTGAGTCCTCTGCTGGAAAAAGTTGAGATAGAAAAGTCGAAATGAGGGCAGAGTTATCTTAACTGTTTTTGAAGCAGCGCCATCTGGAATAGTTGTGATATTTTGGCGCCCTCTATAAGAAAGATACTTTATCGAGTATTCATCAAGTATTCATTCAAAAAGATTTTTGAAACCTCTGAATTCATTGCTAGTTTAAAACTATTCACAGAACAGCGCCATCTGTGCAGTCTCAAAAGTGGCGCCACCTATCTAAACGCTTTCAACGTCTCTAAATAATATTTACAATTCACACAATAAAATCTGCATAATAAAACAAATTATTATAGCTTCCCAAATCCCCTGAAACCCTCCCCAAAACTCGTGGCGCCATCTACAACCCAGCGCCACCTACCTCCCCAATTTCAAACCCCTCGCAAACCAGATCCAATAAATCCTCCAATCCCATCGTCACTCAAAACTAAAAAAAAACTCTGACGGAATCCCGGTGACATAACAGGGGGATCCTCGTGGCTCATCGAGCTAATTGCCATTCACATTGAATCATCCAGAATAGCTCCTGCGAGATGTTATCTCCAGTCGCAAAATACAGATTTATAAATTCCAACAAAATCAGTCGGATTTAACAAAAGTAATAAAACTAACGAAACCAACGAAACTAACAAAACTAACGAAACTAACAAAACTAACAAAACTAACAAAACTAACAAAACAAATTATTTTTCAAAAAAAGAATGTTGATTTTTTTTTATTTTACCTCGCGTTTATCAAAACTAACAAAACTAACGAAACTAACAAAACTAACGAAACTAACAAAACTAACAAAAGTAACAAAACTAACGAAACTAACAAAACTAACAAAACTAACGAAACTAACAAAACTAACAAAACTACCGTAACCAACGAAACAAATTATTTTTTTCAAAAAAAGGAATGTTGATTATTTTTTATTTTACCTCGCGTTTACCCATATGCCTTTGTTTATCAACGATGCGTCGCGATAGACTACATTGGTCCGATCGGTCGCGCGCGCGTTCGCTCACTGAGGTCCGAAGAAGCTTGCCTTGGATCCGAGCGCGCTCACTCGCTGCGTAATTGCGAAGGGTAGGGAGTGCGCCGCGATCGCGCCGGATATTAAAATAAGAAGCGAGAGACGCGCGTCAGGTGGTCGGCGCCGAAAATAAACCGGACGACTTTTTCACGCGACCGTCGTGGGATCGGTTGCGAGAAATCGCGCGATTTCAGGGACGAATGACGGATTCCTTCCGGTAAGAGATAACGATGGTTTGCCTTCCAATTCTGAGATTTTTAAAAAAAAATTGGACTGTTTTTGCGGAAAAGTGGGTGGAGATATGTAGCGCCATCTGTCTGTGATAGGAGCGCCATCTGGGAAGAGTTTTTGAACGGGTTTGAGTTTTGCTTTTGGCCTCCTGGTGGAAGAATAGGGAAAGACAATGTATTTTTGGGAAACTTTTGAGAAGCGCCATCTGTGTCTTGAAAGGGATACTAATAAATATAAATTAACCTATAAATGCTGCAAACAAAATAAAAATTCTGAATCAATCTTACTCGATCGCCGGTTCCAAACTCCTCACACTCGCCGTTTTGGCGAAATCGCTGCTCTTCGCAGGTGGCGCCACCGGTTCTTTCCCCTTCGACAGCGAAGATCCGCGGTTTCCGTCGATTTCATTCGATCCGACACTCGCGCCATCTACATTCGAATGGTTCTTCGTCGGGGGTACAGGTGGCGCTTCGTCCGCGTCGGAGGAATCCGACAGGTGGCGCTGCAGTCCTGGAAACTTGCTAGATAAACCAGAAGACATAACGTCCACCCCTCCGAAGATTGAAACGCCACCTATCGGCTTCTGAAATCAAAAATTGGTTGCACTTAAGGAGTAAGGAATAATGCACATAAAACTATAATAATTTTACGGTTAATTTGATTATTAATAAAAGTCTGTATCTTTGCGTATATTTATAATTTACAAACGTGATTTGTTGACAAACTTTTATATTTGTGAACTATGACGTTTCGATCCGTATATTTGGATCTTCCTCAGATTATTCCAATCTATAATGAACGTAGTGTTACATGAATTTTTTGTGTTTTGGTGACATATAAAAATTATTAAAAAATAAAAATCTAACCTGGAGTAAAGTGTTAACAGTGTATGTATTAGGTCGTATAATGTGTACGCCACGTCAAGTGTCAGAAGTTTGACGGAAATTCGTGGTTTTCGGTTGAAATCGATAAAATCGCTCCAAACGCACTTGGAAATGATGTAAAAAGTGATGGGAACCAAGCTTTTTGAAGTTTGAAATGGTATGGAATGTGTGGAGATCGATTGAAAGAATCGGTTTTTTCAAATCGCCGAAAAAACAGCAAATCTGCAGCGATTCTGTATGAAATCGAAATGCCGCGTCGAACAACGACTTTTCAGCCTGCGAAAACGCTAAAAATGCATTCCGTTCAAGTTTGGATCAGATTTGGCGAAGTTTGACGGAAATTCGTAGTTTTCGGTCGAAATCGATAAAATCGCTCCAAACGCACTTGGAAATGATGTAAAAAGTGATGGGAACCAAGCTTTTC
>JABFPB010005310.1:0-13499 GCA_022817645.1 Ceratoteleas bidentatus
TTTTCACGTCAGTGTAGCGTGCCGAAGGTGGAACGAATTAGGTTAGAGTGCCGAAAGCGACAGCTTTCGGCACGAGACTGACGTGAAAATGCATTTTTGTCCATTCCACGTTTCAAGCCATCACGTATGCGGTAGTCTTAATTGAAAAAAAATTGTTTTTTTAACAGGGATGTTAACTTTTTTTTGAAACTTTTCTGTTTAGAAATTAATCATGAAGAAATTTAAAGTAGACAAAGCTACGTATAATAAAGCAAAGGAATCAAAAACTTTACGGATGGCTGTGGTGAGCCTTGCTGCGGGATATACAGCGTCAAATGGGAAAAGTTTATCTAATATGTACATCCAAAAACCAGAAGACTGTGAAGAAGAAGATTTTGTACCCATTTCTGATGAAATGGTGTCTGATGTGCGTCGTGAGTATATTGTGCCTAAAATATGATGACGGGGATAAAAAATGCCATAAAATCAACAGCAAACGTGTAGTAGAAGACAGATTTTTAAAACAACAGTGTCTGTTTTTGAACCAAGGGCATCTGCTTTTGTTTTAACATTGCGCGCGCTACATACAGCTTGTTTTTGAACACATTCTGTTAGTTCAAAAGAAATTCGCTGTTGTCTCAACAGCGAATTTCAGATACCGTTCTAGACCGAGATTGTTGTTGGTTTAATGGAATTTTTTCTCCCCGTGCAGAAACTATTAGTCTTGTTTCGCAACATATTTGTTTATTGCAGAAATAACCCAGAAATATGTGGAGCGTGGGAAATTTCAGTTTAATAATGAAAAAAAGTTGAAAAGAAAAAGAATTACGCGCAAGAAACACGATAGACAGGGAGAGGAAGATGAAGATGAGGAAGAGGAAGATGAGATTGAAGATGTCACAGAAAATGAGGAAGAGGAAAGTGCCGATGAAGATGGAGAAGAAAGAATTGCCAAGGGCTATAAAACAACTGAACTGTTGAAGCAGCTCACATTAAATAACGTGCGAAAATGGATAATGCATCAAGCTAAAATGGAAAGATACCGAAAAAAGCCAGAAATAAAAAAGAAACAAGCTGATCAACAAAAAAAAGACGATTGTTAAAAAAAGATATAGAACAGTGATTGCGATTTCCTTTTGTGATAACCGTCGCGATTACAAATGTAGCGTAAATGTTGAATGTTGAAATGTATTTGCCACGTCAGAAATTTGCAATAGACTCTACGATCACCTGAAATGAGAATAATTTTGTAATTGAAAATTGTTTTAATTAAAAATAGTTTCAAAGTTTCGAAGTTTTTTAGTTTAAACAATTCTTTAAATTCTCCTACATAATTCCCAATATCTTCTATATAATTCAATTTTTTAATATTCCAGAAAAATCGAAAATCAAAAATCAAAACAATTTTGAAATGTTGGACAATGTAATCATTTTTTAGAATTATAACAATTTTGAACAATTTGAACATTAAAATAATACAAGTGGCTCTATAATAAAATCTGACTGGCAAGAATTAAAAAATTCAGATTTACATAAATTGTATGTAAATAATATGTAAATAAATTATACAAATAATTTACATAAATTATTTTGCACATATTGAAAACTTTGAAAATTCGAGAAATTTCAAGAATTTGGAAAATTTTGAGAAATTTTGAAAAATTGACAAATTAAAAAATGTCGAAAATTTAAAAAATTTGAGAAATTTGGAAAATTTAAGAAATTAAAAAAATTTCTCAAATTTGGAAAATTTTTAAAGTGTAGAAAATTTCTCAAATTTGGAAAATTTTCGAAATTTTTCAAATATTGAAAATGTCTTAAATTTTTTAAATTACCCCAATGTTCAAAAATTTGAGAAATTACAAAAATTACAAAAATTTTGAAACTTTAAGAAAATTCGAAAATTTAAGAAATTAAAAAATTTTGAGAAATTTTGAAAATTCTGAAAATTTTGAAAGTTTAAAAAATTTCAAATATTTGAGAAAATTAATTTAAAAAAATTGTTTTAATTTGATAAATTTTAAAAATTGAAAAATTTGGCAAATTTAAGAATGTCAGAAATTATGAAAATTTAAGAATTTTCAAAAATCTAAAATTTTGTAATTTAACAATTATCAAAAATTTTGAAAATTTGAAAAAATTTTAATTTTCGAAATTTCTCAAATTTTGAAAATTTGAAAAATTTCAAATATTTGAAACATTTTAAAAATTTGAAAAATTTTGAAATTTGAAAGTTAGAAATTTTGAAAATTTAAGCAATTTCTCAAATTTTCAAATTTTTCAAAATTTCGTAATTTTTCAAAATTTCTCAAATTTTGAGAAATTTGAAAGTAAGAAATTTCGAAAATTTTGAAAATTTGAGAACTATGAGAAATTTTGAAAATTTGAGAAATTTCGTAAATTAAAAAAATTTTGAAAGTTTGAGAAATTTTTTAAATATGATAAATTTAAGAAATTTAAAAAATTAAAAAAATTTAAGAAATTAAAAAAATTTGAGAAATTTAAGAAATTTTGAAAATTTTCGAAGTTTTGAACATTAAAAATTAAAATTTTATAATTTCCGAAATGAATATTTTTGATATTTCGAAAATTTGAAAAATTTTGAAAGTTCGAGAAATTTCGAAAATTAAAGAAAATTTTTGATAATTGTTCAATTCTGAAAATGTGAAAAATTTTGAAAATGTGAAAAATTTTGAAAATTGAAAAATTTGGCAAATTTAAGAATTTAAAAAAATTTGAAAAACTCAAAAATAAAAAAATTTTTTTAATTTGTTAAATTTCCAAAATTTCTCAATTTTTGAGAAATTTCTCAAGTTTGAGAAATTTAAAAGTTAAAATTTTTTAAATTTAAGAATTTTCAAAATTTTAAAAAATTCAAAAAATTTTTAATTTTTTTAATTTTTTTAATTTATCAAATTTTGAGAAATATCTCAAGTTTTGAGAAATTTAAAAGTTAGAAATTTCGAAAATTTTGGAAATTTGAGAACATTAAGAAATTTTGAAAATTTGAGAAATTTAAGAAATTTCGAAAATTTGGGAAATTTAAGAAATTTTGAAAATTTGAGAAATTTAAGAAATTTCGAAAATTTGAAAATTTTTTAAAGTTTGAGAAATTTTTGAGACATTTCAAAAATAAAAAAAATTTTTTGATAAATCTTAAATTTTGAAAATTTGAAAAATATTGAAAATTTCAAAAATTTTGAAAGTTTAAGAATTTTCAAAAATTTCAAAAATTTCAAAAATTCAAAAATATCACAAATTTCAAAAATTTTGAAATTTTGAAGATTTGAGTTTTTGAAAATTTTGAAAATTTAAAAAATTTTGTAACATCGAGAAATTTTGAAAATTTTGCAAATTTTAAAAGATCGAGAAATTTTGAAAATTTGAAATTTTTGAAAGATCGAGAAATTTTGAATATTTGAAATTTTTGAAAGATCGAGAAATTTTGAATATTTGAGAAATTAAAAAATTTTGTAAATTCTCAAAAATTAAAACTTGAAAAATTTTTTTTGAATTAAACATTATTCAAACTTTTTGTGCTTGTAAAATTGACACAACTAAGAATTTTGGTTATCCTGCAAGGCCACCGAGCCGATTCCGTGCTGACACTGCGTTGATACCGCGTTGATACCGCGTTGATACCGCGTTGATGCCTGATCGGGTATCAACGCGGTATCAACGTTTTCCGTTAGGGCTACGAATAATTTTTTCAACTAAAATTTACATCATCAAAAAAACATCAGCAGATAAGTTACAGGCACAGTGTTATTTACACGATATAAGGTAAACACTTCAGTAGTCCAATTCGGTGTGTAGCCTTTTTCAAATACACGTTTAAACTTGCTTATACGTGTCATCGATTTTTAATCTGTTCTTGTTTTTCTTCAAACCGATGATACGATTTCTATAGTCTCTATTGCACAGTAGTTTAGAGTTTTCAGGCGTCACATTTTTTGGATACATTTTTATCGTACGGTGAACGGTGGTATTATACGAAGAAACTAATTTTGAAATAATATATCCATTTGTAATTATCCTGTAAACTGAATTCTTTCCACATCTTTCTTTCAAAATACGGTTGAAGCGTTCACGGATACTCGCCTTTAGGTTGCTGTACATTGAATACATATGTATGTAATATTTTTTCATTAGCGAATGAAATTTGGAATTGTAAAATTCAGTGGCATTGTTGATGTGTAATATTTTCGGTATTTGATAGGTCTTTTTATTTTTCTTCAAAATGTATCCTGTTTCAGCGCAAACGAATTCAGCATTATTCCGCTGTATCGGTACGGCATAGGCGTACTTGGAGAATATATCTATAATTGTCAACAGATATTTATGGCCACTATTTTCTTTCGAAAAAGCGCTCATGTCGACGAGATAGGCTTGCCATGTTTCATTCAATCCTCTACTTTTCGCAGCAAATAATTACGTCGAGCAGGTTTATGTAACTAGATCACGACACCCTCCAATGTTCAAATGAAGACTATTTACAATAATTTGACATTGTATACTTTTATTTGTTTCTAAGTGAAATATATATGTTTATTTATATTTTTAAATTTAATTGCCTGAGCACCTTTTTTTAAACGCAACTAAAGCTCTCAGATTATCATGAATTATTTGTTATTTTGATACTTATTTCATCTATAGACCTTAAAATTTGTGCTTCCTTTTTTAATTGAAGTATTTTTGTTTTAGAATTCATTTTTTACAATCATATTTTCCTTTTCACGAAGCTGTTGTCGCCGCTAGCGAGACAGCGTCGTTATCCGAAGTAGTTTCACCGATATTTGTTAATGTTTTGTTTTTCATATCAAAACTTCCATTTTGTAAAGTATCATAACGTATCGTTCGTATTGTTTCGACATGATTAGTATTTTTAGACACAAAAAACGATCAAGTACATCAACATTAATTGTTAAAATTAAGACAACGCACAGAAATGACCGAAACACTTCGACTGTTATTTTGCAGCTAGTGCAAGATCTACAAAAATAATTAATATATACCACTGGCCTCTCATAGTTCTTCAATTATCGATATTATTTCATTTGATACATTTGTGTTTCCTGCTGTTTGAGACAAAGTTAACAGTTTTAGACGATCGAGAAGTTCATTCGGGTCATCCCAATATATATAATCTACCTTATTATCGTTGTACACTTTGTAATGTCAGTTCCTTTACCGCATGTTTTATTATATAAACCGCATATTATATATACCGCATGTTTTATTATATAAAATTAGTTGATAAAATAGTTTCTCTGTATACTATGTATCGTCTGAAGAGATAAATTGTCCATCCGGGTTCTTTTTGAACCACAATTCGAGTAAACCCTCTGTAAGAACATATGATGTTCCGTTAATAGTCATTTCGTTATCGTTAAAATTATCTTGCTATCGCCAAGCATTAAACCATTTGCGAGGTTCCCAACCCCGTTACAGTGTCGTTTTATGATCATTCTTCAGGGTAAATTTTTCACGGGTAAATTTCCGAGCATTGGCGTATGTAATGACGCTCGTAATTCACTAATTCCAACTTAATTTCACTAATTTCTACGTCGTTTTCATCTTCATCTTGCTTCTCTTATTCCTTCAACGTACCGTTATCCTCGCTAATCAAACTTTCAAACGAAGAATCTCGATTCCTCTTTCTCTGCGATTTCACTCTGATAAAAACTTGTGTTGACGTATGAGCGGTGTAAACAAACCGTCTCGTCATTTAAACAAAGCCCCGATTTAAATGTGAGGGGTAAGGAATAAAGATAGTCTCTCTTTAATTATGTGAGTAAAGTTCGTTTCAGCAATTATAGTTACCGGGAACGAGAATTACGGGGAAAGGGATAAACGAGACAATCTCGCAACCATTTATTTGCACACAAAGGGTTTATACTTATTTCATCCCACTAGTCGGACTTTATCCCACATTCACCCAGGAAACGTTCTGAGTCCCAACTAAAATTATAAGTTTGTTTTTTTATTAGAAGCGTCATATTTTAACGTTGCGTCCCGAGAACCAAACACTTATTAAAAATATATGTTATTATCAAGTTCCACATAAGCAAAGAACGAACGAATAATTCGTTCTTTCTTATCTTACTATGACGTGGAAATAAACCAGATGGCCCTATCCTGTACAACCCTGGGCACGCATTGTCTCCGACCGTCGAAGCCCAATGCATGACAAACCTAAGTACACATCGAGTTTCCTTCGACGCCGAAAAAGCCATAAACTCAGTAACTAAAAAACAACAACTCATCTGAATAGCAGAGTTTTCGGAAAACCACGAACGAGATGATTCAACGCTCTCTACAAAATGTACGACCCACACGACCAGAAAATTGCTGATAAACGTAACTGGCGAAACAATCGGTCAAAATAACCGACCAGTGATCACACATAATTCTAAACTGACCAAATAGTTTTCTAAAAATGTTTCCATTTTTCTCCACCCCCAACGAATAGACTAAGGAACATCGTTAGTTTAAGAAATCGAAAACTTCACTTGTACTTCACACTTCCATGGTACCGTGTAACAAACTAGTGACAGCGGTGGGATCCTGAGAGCTGAAATCAGTGCTGCAGAAACAATACGAGTGCAGTTTTATCGACGTCATTTCGCTGTGCCGTTGTGCTGAGCAGTTTTATCAAAATCATTTCGCTGTGCCGTTTTGCTGTGCAGTTTTATCAACGTCATTTCCCTGTGCCGTTTTGCTGTGCAACTTTATCAACATCACTGCTGTTCTTTGCGCCGACTTACAACGGCGCCAATCCAACAACATTTCGCCGACACCACCACGATATGCTGGTTGAACTTCTCATGTAAGAATCTCAATCATTTGTACTAATCAGCGGGCATTTCTATAATTTCTATTAAAATCACCTGTCATTAATTGACGTCATACTGGAAACTATTCTTCAATTGTTTAGTAAACTCAACATGGAAATACCAGCCGAATCATCGGTATCTATTAAGTGCGCCTTAGACTGCATACCCCATTTTGATGGAACAAATATTTCAGCCCGGCAATTTATTAACGCGTGCAGACAATCCCGTAAATTATGCCCAGACTACGCCGGAAATATTTTTGTTCAACTCGTGATCTCTAGAAAGGAAATGCGGCGACGTGTTTCGCGGATCGCGAATATAATTTCATAGAAAATGTATACTCTAATCTTCTCTTATTCTTCGTTGAATTAAAATCGACGCCGCGGTTATTATCCGAACTTGCAATAATCAAAAAGGAATTGATCGATACGGTCTGCGATTTCACGTGCCGTGTTATGGAAATCCTTAATTGCCTGAAGGAACGAGTTTTCGCGGAAAATGAAGACGGAATCGCCAAAATTCTATACACTAATTATCAAAACACAGCAATTCAGAGCTTTCTTCGCGGTCTAAACCGAGAATTGGAACCACGCGTTAGTTTCACAAAATTCACGGAAAATGCCACCGATGCGGCTCGGAAAGACGAATTTGAGTTGACTAAAATTGCGTTATTGCACGCAAATACCAATAATAGATCCAACCCCACTGGTTACCCATCCATACATACCGCGACCTTTAATCGACAGCCCGATATTACCCTCAATTATCGCCATAGAAAGAATCACACGGAAGATCGGTGTTACCAAAAACAACGGGACAAATCACACACAAAATGACACGTCCAGATCAAATGCAGGAAATGTCAACGGTCGAGATCAAATCGTTTGTCGATACTGCAGAAATCCAGGTCACCTTATAGACAAATGCGAAAAATGCAAATGCTATTTACGCGTTGGGGTTATGGGAGCTCCGACTCGGCAAAAGAGAAACGCTGTCATGTAGAGTATAGGGGACCACCGACAGTGGTGCTTCACAAGCGCCGACGAGGAGCTACCTAACTTCGACGCGTCGGCAGTTATTTTATACGATCGTTGGTGCTTTCCAAGCGCCACTTTTT
Source organism: Ceratoteleas bidentatus (assembly GCA_022817645.1). Taxonomy (NCBI): domain Eukaryota; kingdom Metazoa; phylum Arthropoda; class Insecta; order Hymenoptera; family Scelionidae; genus Ceratoteleas; species Ceratoteleas bidentatus. The sequence continues at coordinate 7,933 of JABFPB010005310.1, forward strand.
TCTCAGTGTATGATGTATAGGAGTTATATGCACGTTTCATAAGGGCACGTGACATTTCGACTGTGCGTCACGTATTTCCAACCGGGGACCTTCTCGCGGTGTGCCTGTTTCTACAAGTGCCCGGCGTATACTTCACGACCATCAGAAGTTAAGTGGCGGTGAACGTGCGGAAAAACCCTCCTTAAACCCTTCAACCAAAGAAACCAAACACTACACAACACTTAACATACGCGAAAATTAAACTGACCAATCACAGATGGTCTGAATGTGCCAGCAAGGACCACCAGAAAGAAAGAAGTTAAGTGAAGGGAAGCTCGTTTCATATACGTACATTAAAAACGTTTTGTATACATTTTATTTTTCCATGATATGAACATCGAATGAACGTCTCTTAGACGTTTAGTTGACGTCTTCGTGGCCCTATATGGACGTCGAATGGACGTCCATTCTACGTCCATGTTCCGTACGGGAGGCGACGCTTTAAATATAGCCATTGGCGCAGTTCTTAGTCAAAAAGCCAAAAGACATGACCATCCTATTGCATACTACTCTCTAGCACTTGGTAAAGCCGAAAGGAACTATAGCACTATCGAGAAGGAGTGCCTGACCATAGTTAAAAGCATAAAAAATTTCAGGCCATATCTGTCCGGAAAACAATTCACTATTATCACCGACCACCGACCATTGGTTTGGCTTAATTCTATTAACAACCCGTCGTCACGACTGACACGATGGCGACTAGAATTGGCCAAATATGATTACAAGATATCATATTCCCCAGATAAAACTAACTATGTAGCAAATTCGTTATCTCGTAATCCCGTAGAGATCAACGCTTTTCCTATAAAACATAAAATTGTTCCCTCTTCGGGTAGTAATACTCACGGACCGCCGCATAAATTAGTCATCTTGCCACCGCAAGATGCTGAAAACGATTCAGGGTCCGAATCGTCCGATTTTCCACCAACCAGGGTTTTGAGATCAGTTCCACTACGTTCGTCTGAAAGTTCCTCAATGGCATCGATCGAACGTAAGAGAATCAACTCTTCGTTAATGGCAAGGAGAAGAAGGCATTTTCGTATGAAAATGCCTCCGTGAAAACACTCCGTTCTAATAAACGTCCTGGCCGACGCACATTGTCCACAGATAAGAACGATGAAATATATCCTAAATGTTAATTGACCGTATCACAAACAATGTCGTGAAACAATGTCCTGTGCGCTTAAAAATATTCACTCGATGAAAATGATGTTACCGTCAAACGGGGCGACTTTGTGCAGAAATTTGATGATATTGAAATATGCTTTAATCTGATGTTTGCTAGTGACTTGTGAATAAGTTTTTGATACAATATATGTAACAGTAGTACCCTAGAGAGTAGTTTTTTTTACACTTTGCGATTTATTTACATAGATTCGTTTTTCTCAAAATAGTGTAATCCGCGTTGCACAAAGTCGCCCCCAGTTGGGGCGACTTTAGTTATTTGTGCCCAAAGAACTATCAAGGGTCGCGGACGCGACCCGACGACGCAAAGCCCCCCGATGGCGGACGTGACACTAAATACCGGAGAACGAACGCCAACTGAAGCGTTCTCTCTCCTGCTTGCATCGTCTCAATGCGCGAGGAAGGATGCAAGGTGTGAATGCGTCAAAAAATTATCACGCCCTACTAACGCGCCGCCTGGCGGACGTGAGCGGCGACGTAGAAAATCGGACCTCTCACTTTAACTACTTGCTTCATGAGTGAGATGCAAGATGAGTTTAGGAAACTCTGTCCTTCCGACTAACGTGTTGCTTGACGCGCCGCCTGGCGGACGCGAGCGGCGACGTACAACATCGGTCTCAGATGTTGTAGAGATACTCAGATGAGTCGAGAAAACTCCGTGTTCCGATTAACGCGTCGTTTGACGGGCACTTGAGAATCAGACTTCTAATTTTTTATTGAATGAATAAAGAATTGAATTAAATAAATTATTAATTGAAACGATTGAATGAATGTTATGAATGTTGAAATTAATGTTTTGAATGTAGAAATGAATGTTTTGAATGATGAATGAAAGTAATGAATATCAAGTCGTTCGGTCGAATGCTGACGGCAAGAGTGAGACCGAAAGACTTATTTACTTGACATATTTCAAAAATATCCTAAAAAAATTTCCACAGGTCTTACCTTATTGTTTTGAGGAATATTTGCATGTAAAGTGTACAAACACTCTTAAAAATACTCACACTTACTGTTTTTCATTTTTTTTCTACGCAAAATATAGTCATTCTGGTATTTTGTAACTTTCGAAAATTGGATAAGGAAACAAATTTTCAAAAATGTGCTCTTCCGAGATTTGCCGCACTAGCGGACTATAGCAGCTTTGGACAATATTCTGATTTATTTTAACTTAATTAATTTAAGTTAAAATAATCTGAATTATTTTAACTTAAAATCATTTGTTAGCATTTGCACAATACATGTAAAACGTTAATTAATTAATTAACGTATTCCTGTAACTTGTAAAGTGCATAACTTCTGCGCGCTTCATCAAGCAGAATGTTCTGACTTATTTTTGCAATACACCCGAAAAACAGAATTTAGTATATGTCGAAATCTCATATTACTAAAGTAAGCCATTTGTTATTTATTGTAGTACTTATTATTATGTTGTTTGTTGAGATATATAGATTCAATATATCCTTTCTTTTCAGATCTGCGTATCAATAATTCCAAGATGAAGATCGTGAGATTGTAAGATTGCGGGAAAAAACTCTTATTCCCAGCATTTTCAACTCCACAGTTGATCTGTATCCTTTGATGCGGGAAACCAAATTAGTCAACAACTACCCAGTTCCGTTGCGACCTGCAATTGACGTCCAAAATGTTATAAAAATTGCAAAATTGACAATTGGCATCGGTGTTATCGAACACGAACATTTAACGTTGCCAGATATTTCTCAAATTGGGATATTTTGATCCATCCCAGAACGGCGAAATGTAACGATTGACCATATCAAACATCCAGTCAGTATTAGCATTGTTTATTGTCTGCCATTTTACTGATATGTCTTGTTATAGTATTTGTAACAATTTTGTTTCTTTTCAGAGCGCCAAAATGCCAGCAATGACAAGGGCGAGATTAAAAGAGTATTTGGCATCGATGACCCTTCAGGGTGATGAGGAGGATGCCCATTTATCAGTAGAAGAGCGTCGAAAATTGTTTTTAATGGTTGGTCCTCGAGATCGTCGGAATGTTTCGCAGAGGCGCCGACCGTTATCACCATATAATTTTGGAAGTGGAACTTCCACGCTCCAACCACGTTCAACAACTACGGAGAAAGTAACATTGACCTGTGATGCATCAACATCGAGGCGATAAATTAATTAATTAAAGAAGTGATCGTCGAAGTCTAACACCGACGTTTGAGGGTGTTATGACCTGCCGAACATCATCACCGGGAGATGTTGCTAACGTGTCTCCACTAACCGTTTCTGATGTCACGGATGTGCGACATTCGCCAACATCATCACCGGCACATGTTGCTAACGTGTCTCCACTCACCGTTTTTAATGTTACGGATGTACGACGTTCGCCAACATCATCACCGGCACATGTTGCTAACGTGTCTCCACTCACCATTTTTGATGTTACTGATGTGCGACATTCGCCAACATCGCGAATAGTTACCGAACGTTCTACAATCACGTTGCCTCAGGAGACGTTTAGTGATCGTCTGACGTTGCCTCCCTGTCAATTCGCAGATGTCGATGTTGACGAGCCAGAGGTTGATGAACAACTGCAGAAACCTGTTGATTTGTCGCCAAATACTAAACGACGGCGCATCAACGAAACTTCGCGTTTAATAAACGTAGCGCGTGAGTCAATGCCAATGGCACCTATTGATGGCACGAAGGAGGAAAACCGCACAGATGTCAATCCTCTTCTCCCAAATATAATAAATATACCTGGGGAAGAGGAGATGGAAGACGTTGACGTCCAACTGCAAGATGTTGCAGAACTTGCAGCGCCTCCATCTGCAGAAGGTGGACCGTCATCGTCTACTGCTCCACAGCAAAGACGAACTTTCCCGCGTGGAAAAGTTTCGGCGAGCAAATCGTCGGTTGCAAAAAAAGGAAAAAGGGTGCACCTGGCCGGAAGAATCCTGCGTTAAGTTTACGGAAACATGTCGTACGATTTGACGGTCATAATGTTGCGGCAACGCCTAATCCGGGTGATTTGGTGCATGTGTACTTTCCGTCTTGAGGTCCTTTGTTATGGCCCGCAATTATACAGCACCCATTGTCAGTTCGTTTGCCGGATGCTGACGATACGGCAACTGATGGACCGGGGACCATACTGGTAAGCTTGTGATGGGGGGATTGCCGACAATATTCCGCGGAAATTCATCGTTCCCGGGTATATCAGTATGATCATTTGTACGTTCCCGAATCAAAATTGTATCAAAAGTATGTTACTACGTTTTTGCGTAATCGTCAAAAATATTTTCTGCATTTGCCAGTGTGGTCGTCATTTGATTGGCAAAAATTTAAGACCTTTGTTAAGAATGAAGTCACCATTTTGACAGCTGCGGAAGCTGCTTTGAAAGCAGCGCATGGGAGATCAGTGTCATCTAAGGGAACTTCCGCAACATCAGCGACAAAAATGGCTTCGAAACATTAAACGTTACTCGCATTTTTTTTGTTCTCGCGAGATTTACACACGAATTGTTTTCGTAACACTGTTCCTTTCTTATAAGACATGTTTCTATTGTTTCATTTAATTAGCAGGAACCATAAATGTTACATTCATGGTAATTCACAATTATTGTGAACCTGTCACCGCAATGGCATTCTTTTGTTTTGAAGATCGTTTCAGAAGAATGATTAAATATTGCATACAACTTCATTGTCAGTAATTTTTTTAATAACACTCCATTTTCCCATTTTCACATTTTCTAATAGTCACAGGAATATGAATTAATTAATTCATAATACATAATTAATTACATAATTGTTAATAGTTTTGTATATTATTTCTTTATTAATAACAATTTTTTTAATTGCTTTCATACGTAAACATTCGAGAAATATCTCGAATGTTTACATATTTAGGTCCTTTGTAGAAACATTTTCATCTTAACTTTTTATTATAGATTACGCTCCCTAAGTTTCTTGAAGTTATTAATACTTACATAACTGTGAATAGTTTTGTGTATTATTTCTTTATTAACAACAATTTAAAAATTTTTTTCATATGTAAACATTCGAGAAATATCTCGTATGTTTACATATTTAGGTCCTTAGTAGAAATATGTTGATCTTATTTTTATAATATGAAAAATACGCCCTTTTAATACAACAAGTTGTAGAATTTACGACTGATATTATTAACAAAACTGATATAATTAATATTGTAGCGTTAGCCACAAGTCGCGCGTCAAACTCTCACACCCGAAATAATAACTCGCTTTCACACTTAATTCACTTTATTCTCTTTAGGAAACGTCTGTAATTGATGGGGGTCTATAGCCCCCTTACACATTCAAACGTAAACGCCAACTTGACACATAAAACAAATGACT
>JABFPB010005311.1:0-13499 GCA_022817645.1 Ceratoteleas bidentatus
TTACCAAACTTTTCGGTAAACTGAGGATATAAGAACAGAAATCGCCAAAATTACCAAACTCTTTGGAACAAAGATTAAAACTGTTTGTTATTGTTTGACGAATATTCGGAAATCAGTTTAAAACAGTTTGGTAAAAAAGCTGAACGCTGTCGTTATATCCTCGGTTTGCCGAAAAGTTTGGTAAAATTTTTCAGATCTTTTTTTCCGTGTATGAATTAACTCTATGAATGAACTTTTAATTTGAATCAGAATTTATATATGAATAAAATGGCCATTCACTGGAAAAAAAGTATGTAAAATTCCACCAAATTTAACTGAAAATAATGTAATATTACGTTAAATATTACGAAAGTTTACAAAATCAGTGGAAAACACTCCACTCGCATATTTCATATTCATTTGATTTAACTATAATTCCGTTTAATATTTCGTCCGGAAATAGTTAATTTGTGAGATTCAAAATAGGAACTTTACGAGACAGTTTTCCGAAAATTCCGCATTTGGTGGAAAATTACGTAAAATTTCACGGCAAACAGATTCCGTCATATTTAACGGAATTTTAGACAAATCTTTTTACCGTGTAGAATTAACATTCTGATTGAAACCAAAAGGACTTCACAACAAATTCAGCTCACCTACATCCAAATGCTGAATATTTCTGAGGTTTTCCCGACTCAAATAATCAGACATGATCATATCCAAATAATTTCAGACGATCTCAATGATTTTACGGGCCAAATTTGATCAAAATTTCGGCAGTCAGAATTTCATCAATATATGATCAGTTTATTCTACTCGTGCGAAGCGTAATGTCGGAAAAACGTTTCTCCGGGAAAGGCAGTTGGAGTTCGGAAAGGATTCGTGCGGTCAAAAGCGGGAAATTTTTGTTCGCGCGTAAAGCAGGAAAGGTAATCACCGATTGCGCGATAAACCCGCGCGGTAATATGATTACTGTCTTCTTTATGAATGCGCCCGCGAATTCGGCAAATTGTTTCCACGGATAACGACGTTTATGAGCTTTTCGTGCGCCATTGGATGGCACTCCGAAACTCTGCTCGTTGTCGTAAACCTCGCCGGGAGCAATGGCAGACGTTAATTAAGTTTCGTTAAGAGTTTGCGGAGCGAGTGCTCGACTCTTTCCGTGTCGCGTTGTCTCTTTCGTTTTTCGCTCTCTGTCTCGCTCGTTATTTTTCGCCGTCTCGACGATCTTCGGCACACGAGTCGTGGAGCCGAGCGGAGCTCCGCGGTGCGGCGGATTGTTACGAAAGGATTTGTGGTAATCCTCGATCTAATTTGCATGCTGATGGTAATGGATGTGTATCTTCCCTTATTCCTCGGGTTTTGTCGACGCTGTAGAAACGACGCGATTGTAGACCGACGCCATGTTTGCGCGATGCTAACCATTTAGACGCGACAATTCGTCTATATCTGATTCCGAAAGTGGCTTCGTAATTAAACGAAGGGCAATATTAATTAGGAATTATAGCTGATTTTTAGCCGAGTTAGCAAATCGATGAAGAGATTATTGTTGTTCTGAGTGTTTCATCCATACTTTTTTCGACATTATCAGTACTTTTCGGGGTTTGTAGTATTTATGCTGGTAAGTTTTGACTGGAGATATAATTGATCGTTCATGTTGAATTTGTGTGGATGTGGATAAAAAAAGTTAAATGTTGATATTCGTTTTTGCTTGTTTCCAAAGCGTCTTCGTAGCAGAGGTTCCAGGAGTGATTAAAACTTTTCTTTACCAATAGGAACCGAAGTTGCGATATAATTCTCTTTGTGTTTTCTGTGTAAGTACTTAAAAAGAACTTGGAAAAGAGGTTGGAACGATGTGCTTTGAATGAGTGAAATTAGTAAAGTTTGAAACGAATAGTCGGTCATCAAACAATTTGTTTATTATAATCGATAATGTTTATTAAATGTTTTGTAACATTTTCGATAACATTATCGATTACATTATCATTATTAGTATATATTCCTAAAGTGTTTCGCAGAATTAAATTTTCATTACAGAGATTAATTTTGTAATAAAAATCAAATTGTCATTCTTGAAAAAAAAGAAATCTTTTTGAAGCGTGTCGTGATATAATGAATCTGTCGTCGTTTCGATTAATTTAACTGAATTTCATACAATTTTTTGTACTTGAATTAATGGACTTTATTTATGGAACGTCTTAAATTGTTACTGCAAGATAATATTAACACATAATAAATTACTCCAGCCTTGGCACCGTCATCGGTCACTTGCCGAATGATATATCTTTTACTCAGTATAATATTTCATTTACCTACAAACTGTTTTGTATCGTCATGTGTTTCTTTTGATCAAGGAAATGTAATACTCTTTTAAAACCGTAGAGTGGTGTCACTTTAACGAAACGCTGAAAAAATCGAACCCGCAGACTGTGCGCGCGGCACAACACCTACCGACTCACCTTGTGACTCCGATTAATCGTTATAAGAAATTTCCTGCCTCGCAAAACCTACACGACAACTTATACACCGAAAATATCCTCCTATCGTCGCACTTTTCACAACCTTACCCATCTCGCTCTAGCCGAAATGTCGCAAAAATGAGCCAATCGCAGGTGTACAAGAACCGCTAAACACGCCGGCGCATAAAAACCGTCCGAAATGAAGTCTTAATCTAAACGCGCCGTAAATTCCGAGGACATTTGATGAAAGTTGACTCGCAGTCAGCCGCGTCTGCTCGATATTACATAAATTACCGGCCAGCTCGTTTTCGCGTTTCTCCGGTCGGCCCTTATCGGCCGACTTATGAATAATTTCATTACCGACAACACCGCGCCGGGCATAAAACCACGCCATTCAATCAAACAGTCCCGACGCTACAAAGTCTCGCCGTTAAATGCCGACGCTGATGAAGACAAGCAAGAATTACGGTCTGCTTTTGCGTGCCGGACATTTCCATGCTATCTCTAAACACGTTGCCATAACCGAAACCGAGGCATCCGGGCCCGGGCATTCTCACGAATCGCCGCGCCGTAAGTCAGCGGTTCGATTAGAGGCCCTGGCGACACGATAGTCGGGGTCCGATTTTTTTTCGCCGCTTCGTTGCGGCTCGTATTTTCGCCGCGTGCGGAGCGCACGGTTCGAGGCGGAGCGAATCGGCCGGACAAAATAGGAATAAGAGGAAGAACGCCTGCCATTGGTACCGGTAGGCCTATCGGCGTCGATGCCGATGGGAAAAAACTTGGCTGTTAACAAGATGGTGCTCACTCGGCACTTCGAGGTGGCTTCCCGGCGGTGCCGCGTGACGCGACGGAACGGCGCCTACCGTGTACATCCCACCCTTTCAATATGGCCGCCCGGCGGCCTCCTTCCCCCGAGCGGCCCTACCTACCCGATCCGCCGCGGCTTCTTTCGCCGTTTCCGACACTCTTTTCCCCCGCGCGACCCACGGCATACATATTTATAACACTTTTCAGCCGATATCCTTGTAACGCGTTCGCACTTTGTCTCGACATTATCAAGTACACGCCATGTTTCGATAGGCCCTACGAAAACGGCTTCTGTGCCCGCTAATATCTCGATACTGCCCAATGTTCGCTCGCCACCTGATAACGCGCCCGGACTCGGACCTTATTTTTGCAGGGAGATATCAATTATCGCGGCGCAAGAGCAGAAATGATTGTACCAATTACGCCGGGAACTGGTCGGTGACCGGTCGACGATCGGGAGCAATTGTTTGGTGGGTGGTGGACGGAGTGGGTTTTTGAAAGGAGAGGTGGGGGAGGAGGCGGTTGGAACTTGTGATTGGAAGGTGGATAAGTTCAGTGTTGGAAATGTTCAGTTAGTAAGAAGAGCAGTAGGAAAATATGTGAAAAGTAGGTGCTGAGATTTTCAGCACTTATGGTGGGTATTGCGTGAGAGTAGTTGTCATTCGAGGTAGTTTTGCTGAACTGCGAAGAAAATGATCGGAATAATTGATGTTTAAACAATAACGCACACGGAGCGGCCGAATAAGTTCTTTCTGAAATGTCGTTGGATATAAAAATGTTTGTCAAACATGATTCTTTATCGTCTGAGGATCATTGTGAGCAAACAATCAAAATCATCTATTGGGTGCATTTTGAAAAAATGGGTTTCTATGTAATTAATCGATTTTGTTAAGTGTTAAAGATTCAGTATATTTGCTGTAAATGTATTCAGTTTACACTACAATGTAACGGTAACATTTATGCATTAACAATAATCAACAATAATTAACAAAAAATAAATAAATAATTCTCACAAAACGAAGATAACATTAATTAAAATATGTAAACCGTTATATTTTTTATAAGAATTTAAATTGAATGCAAATAAACATAATGTAATTGATATTACTAGTAATTAAAAATTGTTTGTATACGTAATATTACACGGACTATTTTGTAGATAATTTTGATCGATGCTTTTTGTAACATTTCAATTGGTTCTAGTCTTTCTCAATAGAATGTTCCATTTCCAGATTCAGATCTTTATTAACCATATTTTATATTTTACGTAAGTATCTACTTTTTTATTTGCATGCACGTTGAAATTTTGTATCTATTTGTTAGTACAGAAAACATTCCAGCAAATACCTCTGTTCATACAGCAAAGCATTAATGATCCTTTAACCGCTCGTAAAAAGCTCCGAAATAACATTTTAAACTAATTAAGCCGAGAATAGCATCGATTTTTCAAACCACGCAATAAAACGTCAGTTCCACTTGTTTGTCTATCCGAACCATACTTTTGCCTTCATAACGTCAAAACATATTTCATATTGTTACTGTTATTTTACAAGAGATTTCACCTCAAAAGCCCTGGCATTCTAGAGTGTTAACTTTTACGGTCCATTACCGTCTCTGAAAACAATTTATCCTCCCATTCCAACGGTTCATTTTGGAACATGCAAAATAAATTTCCCGATTTCTTACCTCGATCAACAAATCATCATACAACACACGACCCGCTCCTATATTTAACTGAATTCATTTCTCAATATTAGCCTCAATCTTTAACCAAATTGTTTCACACTTTATTTGTGGATCGTCAAAAATGATCGTAAAAATGACCGCTTATAGATACGACAAGTAGCTGAAGAGGAATAACGGAAAACATTTATTTTATTTTTCGAAATGTCAATTAAATGATTAATATTCACTTTTCATTTGACATAAACAGCAGATCTGAATAAAAATATAAGGAAATGTAAGAACTATTACAAATTTTTACTATATCCACTTAAGGTATATATTCCTAGTTTTGTTAGTTGAAAGAATTTCATGTACGCAAGTGATTTACTTTAAGCGATAAAAAAGTCTTGATCAACAGTTGATCATTCTGAAAATAAGACCATTATCGCCTTTTTTGTTTTGATCGTGATTTGATCAAGCGGAAATTAATCACAACAATTTGATCTAATCATATAGATGAATCAGTGTTGAATCAACCTTCATCCAATGCTGGATCAACATTGTCATGTCAACGTTCAGTCAATGTAAAATAAAGACTGATTCAACATTGACGGCGCAACGTGGAATGGAAGTTAAATCAACATTGATCAAGAGTTGAATAAATGTTGAATCAAACGTTGTTAATGCGTTGAATCAACGTGGACTGTCAACGCTGATAAAGTGCTGAATCAACGTTGACTCAACGTTGTATCAAAGTTCATATATCTTAGTTTAAGTGCTTTAATCTCAGATATATGAACGTTGATACTATGAGAGTTGAGAGTTAATGTTGATTGAACATTTGCTCACAATTGATTCAACGTTGATTCAACCCTTGATCAACGTTGACTCAGCGTTGACATGCCAACGTTGATTCAGCAGTGAACGAGGGTTGATTCAACGTTGATGTAACGTAAGCCATCAATGTTGAATCGACCCTTCATGCCCAAACATTCGTTGTTTGGTTCAATGTTGATTCAACGTTTCAACATTGGTTGTAACGTTGAAATCTATCTGCTTATCTTGGCGTCGACAACTAACGTCTGTCTTGATCTAATTTTCTAAATGATCAACCATTGCTCAAAATTGAACCAAATTTTGTTATCTTCTGAAGTCCTAAAGAAAACTCCTTATTATTCAAAATTAGAACGATCCGAATAAAAAAATGTTTATATTTCTAAACTATTGTTCGGTTTCTGAAAAATACAAAGTCGACTTCTTACCCGACTAACTCTCCCAAATACTGATACACAAATCGCTAAAAATGCAAGTAAAATCTGGCATGAACCACTCTCCCAGCTTTTCTATTAATCTCGATCCCACCCCACAAATGCGGTAATAAATGCCCACCGGATAACTCCCACCGAACCTCCCGAACCCCTACAACTCCTGTAAATCGCATCATCACGGGCACCCTGAATCGCGTATCCGCGGAAAGCGGCCATTTAAACTTCGGCAGGCGCGATCCCGCGTCGGTTTTCGAGCGCGATATGACTCGACTCCGGACTTTATATTACTTTACGCCTTTCGGTTGCAAGCCGGGATCGATGCTCGCTCGGTTGCGCCCGCTCCTCCGCGTCGCTTTTTAATGATGTTCCTTCGGGGAACTTCTTCGCGGAACTTGAGCCACTTGCCGCGCCGGTGTACAACGATATTAGTATTTGCCGAGGGTCATAACTTTAAGTTGGTCAAGTGCGCCGGCTGAAGGGTCTGCCAGCAAGACGGCGCTGTCGCAATTTCCACTATATTACGTTAAGTGGCGGGGCCGTTAAATGACGAAGGAGTGGCGCAACGAGGTCGCGGCTACGAAACAAGGACGGCCGGGGCGGGGGGCAGGGGGTCGAAAAAAAGGCGGAATCTGGGGCCCAAAAAAGCGGTCCCGCCAGGAAAGTCGAATGGCGCTAAAAGACCGGGCAAGAAGCGACGCGTACAATTTATCCGCCGTGAGACTAATATAAAATGCAAACGAAAGTGCGTGTAACCGTTGAGGCGTGTGCGGGAAACAGGTCCCACCTAAAAGGGCGCCTGTATCCGTCTTTCTGTATTTGGCGGACGATCTGAGACAGGGTGGCGATCGTATTTAAAGGGGGCCGCTGATCGACCAACAAGTGGCGGCGGCTGCTTCAAAGCCGCGCGCTCTCCACTTACCATGGTCGTCCTTGTCGCGCGCGGCCGCGCGAACGATCGCGGCGTCTCGCTCGACAAATGCCCTCGCGTCCACTAGGCGAGTTGTCTCTCCCATTAGATTAGGTGTCCTGTAGCGGGATGCCGGGGAAAGGGAACGTAAAAAGACGACGCCGCGGCCGAGACCGATGAAGAAAGACGAGGATCGGCTGCCGGTGTTGCGGCCACGGGGAAACTAGCGTATGAACGACGGAGATGAAAAAAGCAACTGGAACCGGCGACACGGCCGCTCGATTTAATGATGTGCCGCGCGAGCGATCTGGTGTCCGGCTTTGGGTGCGTTCGTAAATAAGCAGGGTACCAGTGGCGAGGCGCTTTTTGCCGCGGGGATCCATACGGTACCGCGCGCAATTGATCTTGTTAATTTCAGGGCCCCGGCGCAAGAACGCCCGGCGCATATTTGCGCGAGAAGAATCGCCGGGTCGTCGTTTGCACAAATTGTGCCGGGGCGCTCTGAGGAGGCTTTTTCTCGCCATTGTTCGAGGGAGAAGTTTTTGCGGGGCACGGCTAATTAATTAGGATCGCAAGTCTCGGGCGTTGGGAAAGGGAGGAGGATAAGAAGGGGGAGGGGGCAGTGCGGGAAATGTAGGAAAGTGTGTATGAGTGAGGTTGCGATCTGGGCGGGTGTGATGCAGGTTTTGATCGGTTCCGGGGTGGGGTGGTTGGTGATGCGGGTGAGGGGCAGGGGAATGGCAAGGAAGTACGGAAAAGTGGACGGATGAGGGAAATGTGTGGTTGGGTGTTTCGCAGGTTTTGTCGGGAGGTGATGCCGGTGATAAAATAGTTTGTTTTATAATTACGCGAATATTGTCCCGCATTAGTCAAGGTCTTTAGAAGAGTGTACACTGGGAATGGCAGATATGGGAAGAGGGAGTGGACTGAACGTTACGTTTAATCAAATATCTGATGAGTTTAGTGTAATACAATGAAAAAATGTGTTCGTCGGCATAAATATACCAGCATCTTTGAAGCACTACATTTTATGCAGATATCCTTTTTCATGTTCAAAACATATATTCTTTATATTTTCTGAGAGGCATGTTTTGTATTTAATTCGTGACAGTTAAGAATGTGATGAAATAAAGTTTGTCATAATTATGAGACCATTTCTAGCTATTTAAAATTAAAAAAAGCTTTTAGAAAGATAATGAAATAGGATATTCCTTGTCGGAATGAATTTTAGTAAATACGTCAAATAGTATGTGTCTTAAATTAAGATTATTGAGTCTTAAATCTTACAAAATAATCCAGAAATGCCAAATGGATAAAATTTATATTACTTTTACACAGTAAATAATGGGAGTTGAATATTAACTCAATATGGAGTTCCAGCAGGTCCACTCTTTAACGGTGTCAAAAGCTAGTCGGAGTTAAATTACGGAGTGAAATTTACACGGCGCAGAGTCATTTTGGCTACAATGCGCATGCGCAGTAGGCAAAATAACTCCGCGCGGTGTAAATTTTCACTCCGTAAATCTTACACTCACACCGTAGCCCTCAAACTCCGTGAATTTTTTACTGTGTAGGAAAAGAAGCAAGGAGTAATTTCCTAAAATTTGGTTTACTTTTACAACACAAGTTTTTTATCAAATTAATTTTGAAGTTGCCATAAGAAATCATGTGGATTATACCAAAATGAGCTCGTTCGCCATTGATCTTCTTGAAAACGGTGTTGTCAAATTCAACTAAATTTTGGGGAATTGTTCATCGCAATAAGTTTTAAGCTGGCATAAAATTTGAGCTCCCTGGCAGTTTTTTTGAAAAATAAGCCAACTTCCTTAACTCTGATGGTAGGTGAGCTGACTTTAACTCTAATCCTCTATGTACAGTATTTGTGTTATATTAATGTCTCAGTCTATGTTCATTCTATGAAAGTGTTGAATATGTGCCATTTTTATGCATATCTTATTTGTATTATTTTTGCCACATTTACGCCATAATTATGCTAAACTTATATGAATAAGTTCAGGGTAATTAGTCAACAATATGTTCCCAAATCATATAAAATGAAATTCAGAAATATCGTGTTAATAGTCTCAATTTGTTTATATATGATATTGGGAATTTGAAATTTGGAAAACGAGAAAAAACTGGTGTATTCACGAACTTTTTCTCTTAAGACCTGTCGAACAAACTCTGTTCTTTTGTTCAATTTCAACTGACACCAATTGTGAATTTTGCGAAAGTTTGAAGAAAGAGTTGCAAACCCCCCAAAAGTTACTTTTCAAAAATCGTCATATCTTGGGTTAAAAACAAAATTTCATTATGTTTCAAAAGCTCATTGTCTACTCTTTCGAATAAAAATCGCCAAATTGTTTATCCTGCGCAGAAATGAAGATACGATCGTTCAAAGTTCACCTAAAAATGTATGTTATGTTCACGAACTTTCTGTCTGTAGTGTAACTAGCTCTGCGCCAGTACCCAGCGTAAATTGTAAAGGTGACCAGTGTAAATTATAAAGGTTGATTAATATTCAACCAGTGGCAACACTATACATTGGATTTCTAATATTCCCAATCCAGGTTAGAATTTGTTTCTCAGCAGGTAATAGCTGTTAACCATATTACTGTAATGACTGACCCAGGTCTGGCATATCGTAGTACGTCTTCTGTCGTAGTGCCACTATTGGGCCGATTGTGAATAACGGCATTTTCTGTACGAGTAGTTTAATTACATTTAAGATTTTCAACTTAACTGTCTTATCTATAAAGACGTACCAGTCAATAAACCATTATGAGGTCAACCAATTAAACTTGCATCTGTTATCTAGGGCTGCGAAGAAAGTCACTAAAGGCTACTATTTGCTGTTGTAAGGATCAGTTAAAGTAATTAGACTGATAGTTTGTGTTAGATAAATAAGCTAGTTTAATCAGATTTAGGTGTAAAAACAGTGTAAAAACAGTGTAAAAATAGTGTAAAAATAAAATATTCATTGGCAGAAAAATACCAGGTATTTAATAGATTTCCACATAATTTTAATCTCAGTGTAGATTGATTAAAAACGACAGCCCAAATAAAATTAAATAGATTGAACAGTTTCAATAGATTGACCAACTATAAAGTTCAGATTTCAAATTACAGATCCATAATTCAAACATTACAGATTTCTATAACTTTTGCTAACACTTTACTTAACGGATTTGTAATGTAATCCAAAAATTCTCTGCACATTGCTTTTTTACAATTCACAGGAACCAACTTCTAGTTGCTACAATATCCATACAAAATTGAATCAGAAATTATACACCGAAACTCTCATCAGTAAAAATATAGCAGTTTCGTAATCCTCTATCATTTCAGTTGCCCCTTTTAAAAATCCTTTCCTTTCCAAACCACTCTTCCGCATGCCCTACAAATATCACCTTCTAAAACACTTGCACAATCTTCATTTTCAGAAGACAGAGTGCAAATGACAAATCAACTCCACTCTTCCCAGCCATACATGACCCCAAACACAATCAACCAAATCAACCATTTCCAAAACGAACCCTCGAGCCAAATCGTCCCAACCAAACCCTCCACTTAACATCCGCGGAAATCCTCCCCCATTTCTCTTCCCAGGCAAAGCTGACCTCCTTCCCCGCACCCCTCCCGACCACTCACACCACACTCTGCGAAGAATCGGCGTGAAATCGTTAGGGATTCGACCAGTGTAACCGGCATAATGGTGACGACGCGCGACCGTAAATTATTCGCTGCCATTAGCAGCGCGTTCCGCGATAGCGCCAAGGGTGTATAAAAGGTCTGTTCTCAATCGTAACGCGCGATAAAGAGGGCTCGCGCGTCTGATATGGCGCGAGAGAGAAGCAGGCCGGTGCGCTCGCGTCCGCCTACATCTGTTGGCACCATAATCGTTTATACGGGCGAGCCAGCTGATGCCGGTGCTATAACGCGTATAACCAACTTGTATGCAAATTATATTCATGCAATGGGATCTCGTACGATTACGTTGGGCATCCGGGCGCGAGTTTACAGCGGCCAACACGCGTATAAACCTCCGCCGGATAGATAGCCGCGTTGCCGTATGAGTGTAAGCGATCGTTGGTGCATTGTGGCGCTGCCCCGCGGTGCACGGCTGATACGCACCGACCTGTTCAATTACGCTTCGCGCTACGCCACAGCGTAATTTTGGCCGCGGCGCGACAATTAGCCTTATCGGGCAATGATCGTAGAACGAGGTTGAAGCCACTTCCTCCCACTGACAGTCGTTTAGTTTGCATAAAAAGCCTTGCTTTTGATGCGTTCGGAAGGAGGATTGGCTGCGGTGACATTCCACCGGTTTGGAAAATTGTTAGGCGAGCGTGCGAATGGCTCAGGTGGTGGGGCACCTTAAAAGTCCAGGTTTTTAGGAATCATTTGCAAGGCAGAGCTGGAATCAGAAACAGGGAATTTACGTTTCAATTAGAGTGCGGAGGCTTATCATGATCGAATGTATATTGGTTGTATAATTAAATATGGAACGAGTTGTTGCGTCGAAGACTCGTGATGCTGATAGAACGTCGTGGTTTAAGTGTTGTCGAGATAGCAGGTTCAATCAGAGCGCCAAGAAAATTTTGTTTGTTGATTGGCAATTAAGCGACTTCTGGATTTGTTGAATACATAACGTTAAATATACTCTCCAGTAGAAAAGGAAGATGGTGAACCGGACTTGGAAAAATATAAGTGAATACTAATTGCTTTGTTAATTTTAACCAGCATTGATTACCATTCATCTTATGTAGATTGTATAGATTTGAGGTAGTGAATATTCAGTTAATCTCAAGAGATCTTTAAGAAATTTGGTAGAGGAACGAGATCAGACCATTTCGAAAATCAACCAATTTCAGAAAACTTTAGAAGGAATTGCCGTGAAATCTTTCAGGTCCATTGTCAAACAATGACCCACTTCACTTCTGGAGCCCCATAGCTATAGCTGCATATAAAACCAGGGAAGACCAACGTGGAATCTAAGCAGTTCTAAACTAGCAGCAACACAATAGTATTTGAATTTATTCAGTTCTCTTTTCGAAGCTTGAAGGGGTTATTAACACATATTTCAGCAAAGTCGTTTGAGGAATCAACTGTCCAACTCACTTAAAAAGACTTCAAACACATCTGGCAGTAAAACCAGATGAAACCATCAAGAGAACCTGCAAATCTCCGAGTAGCAGCGAGGAAAACAAGAAAAACGGAAATGGCGGCTGGATATCAATCCAGAGTCCATCCAAAGCGGCTAATGCGTCTTTGTTTCCGTTCCGGTCTAATTAGACGTAGGTCGCCAGGCGTTCGGGATAATGGATATTAATTACCCGAGCCCCGCTTTCCGCAGCATTAAACATTTTCTTGGTCCACCATCCCTCATTGTTAGTCCCCTTAAAAAGACGCCGCTTTCTTAAGTAAAATAAGTATGAAGTCTCGGCTCCGTCGTCACCGTCCACACCCTCGCGCCTTTCGTCGCCGTCTTTCTACGCCGCTCCAACATTACGCCGTCTTCGAATTCTTAACGAAGTCGCGCAGCTTTCCTTCGTCTTATAATCTATCTCAATTTCAACTGCGGATTCATACTTTGGTAAAACTTTCGATTCGCGGGTTCCAGCGTGGTGATCCATTTAAATAATTTTGGTCAGGCAGACGAGAGCTAATTCCGACGGCGCCGCGTTATTTTTGAGCCACCGCTACACATCATTCTTCCCATTCATAAACCTCATTCATCTTGTCCTTCCGCGACTTGACGAATCGAAGACTTCCAACGGATCGTTTTATAACCGCCGTCCTGATTCCAACCCCTGAAAAATTACCGCAACAAACCCACCCCCTGACCCCCGCTTCTCAAACGCATTCCGCGGACTTACAGTGCAATCCCCGGACGCTGACATATCGGCGCGTGAACCGGCGATTAATTAGGCCGAGTCAGGGCTGCAACTCGACACATGTCAGGTCCGGTTTCAGTGAAGCCTAACTTCGTCGCGGGGAAAAAAGATCACGTCCAGGAAGCGACGACAAGAAAAAGCCCGCGGAGGTTAATAGCCGAACACGAGGCATTCCGTGAGAGGGAGTGTCGAGATGAAAAGAAGACGAAGAAGCGGGCCAGCGTCGCGACGACGAGACTATTCCCGGCGTTGACAACGTCATGAATCTAACGCGAACGACGGCTTTGTCCACGTAGCGTTTGTCGCGTCAGGTCGGCTGTAAACAGGCCGGGACACCGTGTCGATGATTTGTTGGCGAGGCGTGCCAGCGCGGCGCACGTCGCATGCTCTATCTGCGTAAGAACATTTCTGCGGAGCCGAAGTTATGCGTGTAGACGCGCCGAGCGCTACGCGCGGCATTATTTGGCGCTGTAGCAACGAGATGGGCGTGCTAAGTACACGGGCTTGACGATGATAC
>JABFPB010005312.1:0-13498 GCA_022817645.1 Ceratoteleas bidentatus
ATGTGTAACGAAAAATATCGTTGTAACCTCGGGGAGTAAAACTCCATTTTACTCCCTTGGTTAAAAATATACTATTACGTCCCAAACTGTCCGACAAATTTCGCGAGAAACGCTACCTTTACTAGATTGCCTCTACTAACTAACTTGTTATGTAAGGACGCTGATATGTTTAACTGTACAATGCCGAAACACCTCACGTGCTTGTTAGCGGATTCTTTAACATACAGCACAAAATTATTTTGTAATTAACTTATATATGTAAAGGGTTATCCCGTTAATAATAATAATAATACAATTTTGGTTAGAAATTGTTGTCAGTGTGAATGTTGAGGTTAGAGATTTGACTGTACTACTTACTTATGATCTCAGTACCTTTTGGTCTGATTGGTTTATACAAGGATTTCTTAATGGGAAGGCTGGAAACTGAGAAATGGACGATATTATTAGAATGGTGTCTGGTTCACTTTGAACGAGAGAAAAATTGACGACATTTACCGTTAGCATACATGCTTTCAACGTCTTCTTTCGTGGTGTAAACCAAGGTAGGGATAGTGGCGACGGACTGCATCGCCATGATGTTCTGCTCCACCGTCGTGACGATGGATTTTGTGACATTTATGTTGTTTATGTTTACGGGTTCCTTCGGTTTCGTCGTTCGCGGCTTCCTGGTACTTTTTCGAATCGTTTTTGCCGCAACATTGTTGTTATTCAAGTTTTGATCATCGACAACTTGGACCGTCTGAATTTGCTCTTCCACGCAGAGCACCTCGCCCTCCTTTGCTATTGGCTCTTCGACGTCCTCGATTTTGGGCTCCTGGATGTTCTCGACTTTGGGTTCCTGTATGTCCTCCACTTTCGGCAGCTGGGGCTCCTCCATTTTGGGCACACTGGTGTTGGTATCTTGGTTTTCGTTGCTCTCTTGTATTGGAATATCCAAATTTTCTTCGACAACTGGTAACGGGTCTGTTGGAACCATTTCAACAGGTTCCTCAGCGTTATTGCTAGACATTTGGTTTGTGATATTAACATTGATAATGCCCAAAACTGCGGCAGCATTCTGATCGTTTAAAGCACTTTCTGCATCTGTTTGTTCCTCGCTTAAAGGAGGTTGTGAATTTGAATTTCTGAAACAAATACAATTAGATAATTTCGCATTCTCGCAAAATAGTTTACTTAGAGTGTTCAATTCAAGTCCAATTATTAGATGATTTGATAGGGATAATTACTTGTCAGGAGAAGGCAGTTTTTTGTTCATATCGCTATCCTCGTCTGGACTGGTGTCTGTCTCTTCAATGTTCCCAATGACTTCGCAGAGAAATTTTTCAAACATTGGATCATTTTCAGTCGCTGCCACAGACGTCTTAATGGCATTGTCGTACTCACTAAAACTCTCTTCTTTCGACGCCTCTTCAGTAAAAATCACTTTGTTTATATTCTCCGCAATCCTCTCTTGAAGTTCTTTGCGGACTAACAATTCCTTTGTTAATAACTGTCAACAAACCAATCGTTCAATTCATTCTCAGGGATTTGAGATGTGGCAGTAATTCATTATTAAAATGCGTCTTAAAACATAATTACACTAAGATTGGAAATTGGCTCTGCATTCCATTCCGAGGTTGAAGTCTCATTCACGTTGTACGGCATAGTTTGCACTTCTGTGTTTGTAAAGGTAAACAGTTCTTCTGTGCTAGTTCCCATTGTACATTTGTTCATTCCTCTGTTTTCAGCAGAATTTGATGCTTGAATCTCCATATCTGTTTAATATATTTAAATTAACAAATACAGTTATTTTAAACAATTATTATCAAAATGTAACAAAATCCGTCGACTTTTAATTGGTATGAATTGGTACCTCTGTTTATTAAATTTGCTGTCTTCGAACAAGATTCAGAAGACAGAACATTTTCCTCGTCTTTCTTTAAAAATGAAAAATTGAGTTTTTTTGATTCTTTTGAAACACTATGTGCTTTGGTGGATTCATTTTTACTACTACTAGAAGAGTGACCGGGTAAACTTTCCAAAGGTGTCGCCTCTATATTGTCATTGTCTGAAATTCATAAAAATTGTACAACATTTGTTGATATTAAATCCATTTCTTTAATCTAAACAAATTAGTGACGTAGTAACGATAAAGTTACAATGTAACTGAAATTAAATTTTGACGTGGACATAAAAAAATGACTTAATTACACTTACATTGACTAGACGTTTGTTCTACTGGCTTTTCTTGTTGAATTACTCTGGCACGTTTATGGCGATCACGTTCGGTATTGCTATGCTTTCTTTTTCGCAAACTGCTGGCAATGATCGGCGAATCGCCCGACTGGTTGCTTGCCTAAAAATTGTAATTAAGTTAACAAGTTTTACAAGTACATTTAAAGTTAAACAAGTACAACTTTTACTTGGCCGCAAAGAAAAAAAATCATCAGAATATGGCAAATCAGAAACTGGATCATAAATCTGCCAAACCAAACTATCAATATGCTATACCACCCAACTCAATAGAAATTTGAAATTTAAACCTATAAATATAAATAAATAAAAAACGATTAAAAAATATAAAAATTGTATCTTTATCTTGGATTTTATACATATTCAAATAGAACCTAAACTTTATTTGAGACCAAAAAAACACCAATCAGATAAACAATAGAGAATATTTGTATGATGCTTCGAAATAAGATGATGATTATCATTCCATACTTTTTCCCCTGAAAACCTAACTTCCATTAACCAAAAAATTCATGTAACAAACAATTTAAAAATCCACTCAATTGTCATAATGCCTTACCTGTGAAGGTACACTAATGTTCACCACAAACCGCTGTGATCTGAGACCCTCCAACAAGTACTTCAGTTGGTCCACCAGATCCGTCATTCCACGAACTGACTCGTCTGTATGTTGGCTGAGCTTCTCATGCACTGAAACATCCTCGAAATTAGTTTTTATTTCAACATTCCTTATTAAACAACTACCTTTTCTGTAAAACGGTAATTTTTTGTTGGATTTTAAAGTGGAAATTCAATGTTCATTTTTATTATTTATAAATTTTCAATAAATTTTATATGATAATACTGTAAATGAAAAGTAAACAATTTACATAGCATTGTTTAAATGTACAAATAAATATACATGAATTATATAGAAGTTATATTATATAATAAGACTCAATCAACGTTTTCTTTAAAAAGATTGAGTTGAATAAATCGTGCGACTACCAGAAAGGTAGTCGCATTATGCGAAATAAATCTTTATCATTCCATGTAGATTATCGAACAATTTGTATTCATATATATATTATATACAGAATATCTGTATATTAATCCATTAAGGCCCATCCAAAAAACAGGTTGGATAGAATTTGACTAACTACTTGATTCATAGCATAAGTAAAAAAAATAACCACTGATTTATTTGTGGCCAGACTGTTTAAGCAATATTTGTTTAAACAATTAATTTGGTTAAAAGAAAAAATAGGAGACATTTTTTTAGTTATGCCACGAATCTTCAAATTATTTTCAAGTTATAAGGTTTGTTAGAAAACAAACTAAATTCTTTCAAGTATAACATAAAAAATATACTGTTTTATTGAATATCTGGTAAATATGTTTAAGACCTGAGTATTGGCTGCTAAATCAATAACTTTAGCACACATAAACAAAATTAGTTAGCTGTTTTTACAAGATAACTAAATGGTGTATTTCTCATCATTCTAAAAACATCCAATATAATTTTAAAAGATTGAATTTATATCATTTCAAGTAGGGTGGGAAATAGGCGATTCCCGACGAGTGTATTGTAGCACATGTATTGTTCCTGAGTGTGACAAGGAACAAGTTGGGAATCGCCTTTCCCGCTGAGTTGCGTATGATATTTTTTACAACAAGTGCACGGGAAACTCAATTTCTCTCCCTGAAAAGTAGGAGGGAATTGGCAATTTCGCTCCCGGTTTTAGGGTGGGAAATTGAGTTTCCCATGCACGTGTGGTGAAAAAAAATGTTCCTGTGTAACTCTTGCCATGTAGTTTGACTGAACTACTTGATTAAAAAAATGAGTGATCAGATCAGACAATTTTCAATATCTTATTTTTAAGAATAAGATATCGAAAATTCCTTGACTTTTCCAGGTTTTCCAGAGACTATTTTCTAATTTTCCCTGATATTTCATTTCAACTAAAGAAGATTTAAAAATCAAGGAAATCAGTATTTTGAAACAACATTATGATTATTAAATTACCCTAGCGTTTGATTTTACACCATAATTTTCTGGTGTAAATAAAGTGTAGTTTGTGTTCAGTGTAAATGAGGTGTAAAGTGGGCATTTATAGCGACAAAATTAACAAGGTAATTTTGAGGGTACACTGTTTTCAAGGTACACTGATAAATTTACACTTAATTTTCACCAAGATTACACATTTGATTTACTCCAAACATACATTTAATATACCGATAATAAACACCGTAATTCTTCCCAATTTTCACTCAATATACACTAAATTTACACCTACATTACAGCTTCAATATAATGGTAGGAATTTGTAGTATTATTTTTGTGTATAGCTGGTGTATTTACAGTTTATTTTGAGTGTACAATTTTCCAGTGTAAAGAGTATGCTAAATTTGTCGCCTTTACACCGATGTATTTATGGTGTGAAACAAAACGTTATTTAAGAAATTATTATTGAACAAAACACTAAACAATCTATTATTTTAAACATTTAAATTCTGATACTGAACAACAACAAAATGTTTCCCTGACAACTGACGAAATTCCATGACATATCCATGACTTTTCCCTGACAACAAAAATTCCCTGACTTTTCCAGGTTTTTCCAGACTCTGGCCACCCTGTTTCCTTGTTTTTCCTTGGTTATTTTCAAGGTTACATGTAGCCTTTTCTATATAATATCTATTCTTAAAAATATGTGCTATCAAAAATTATAGACAGTTGAAATCCAGATATTAAACTGCACACAACCTAACGTTAGATCCATCACAAAATTCACATTTGAAATACTTTACAGGATAGATAATTTGTTTATCAAATTATTCTGTTACTTAAAAGCGAGGCTATGGAAAAACCTCACAACAGAAATCAACATAATAAATGAAATGAAACCAATTGGATTGGAATACAAATACTGTGATGAAAGATTTCTGAAAAATGTTTTTGTTTTCCTATTTTGAGGAATTTTTTTGTCTTTTTTCCTCCAGCAATCAGACGTAAGTTAAAAAGAAAAATTTGAACAACTAATGTGACATTCTACCTTAAATTCCCAAACAACCTTACACTGCCTGCCACTTGACACATATACATTGTTTACGAAACGGCAAAAAAAGCTTGGCTGCTTTATAATAATCCTTGCCGAGTTTGTATTAAAAGTCGAAAAAATACACTCACCGATGGTTGTGGCCATGCAGTACTTTTCCAAAATGTCTGTAAGGATCATCCCGGAGATGCGCGTGCTGAAGCTCTTGCCCCGCGCCACCACCGCCCGACACTCTTCCATCCGCGAGCTCGTCTCCAAGAAGACCTCGGCCGCGCTGTCGCAGCCCTCGGCCTTCAAATATCCTGCAAAACGAGCGTGCATTGCCTTCAGCCGCGTCGCGGAACGTAAACAACGCGGGATGTAAACAACGCGGAGTCGGCCGTGCGACCGTTCCCGCCAACGAATGGTTAAGGTTAAAGCGCGCGCGGCGCGACTCACCGAAGACCAGTCGGGCTATTTCCGACGGCATTAGCATCTCCATGGTCGGCTTCCTCGATCCGCTGCTCGCGGGGCCGACTGTCCAAACGGGCGCGTTCAAAAAGGCGCACCTTTCGTCGGAGCGCGAACCGCGGCCCGAGTTGGAATTCACACTGAGGGCCACAGCGGCAGCGCCACCTACGGTGCACAGCAGTGCACGCTCAGATACGGAGCGCGTGTGGAAACTCGAACGAGTACCAACTGCACGGTTTCGGGAGGAAATTGGAAGGAGGAGGAGGAGCTTTCTGCAAAAGGTGTCGGTTAAAGATTCATTCAGACAAATATTATTTTTCAGGGGAGTAATACTGACGCGCTTTGCGCGTCACATTTAATGTTTAATTATAACAGTTTCTACGTACATTAAAATTATTCTGCATCACATTTAATGTTTAATTATAACAGTTTCTACGTACATTAAAATTATATTCTAACAATAATTATTTTCAAAAATGCCTTTTTAAATATTATAATATGCATGTGATATTCTACACCGGTTCATAGTACCTAAAAACATTTTTCGAGCTAAAAACAATGTTTTTGGTTGTTGTCCTCTTGAACTTAAAGAAAGATAAAAATACAAACATATTCGACAGTTCCATTCCATTCTGACGTATCTGCAGAGTGTCGGTTCAAACTGTCGTAACTGCATTTTAGACATAACGTTACAGGGCAATACAATATTCCCAAATTCAGTAATCTGTGAGTATACTTTACCTAAACTTTACTTATAAAACATTTGTATGTATGCGAAATTTGATTAAACAGTGTTGACTTTTGTACAGATTTCTTATTTACATATTTATCGACATAACAAAGTTATATTTTTGGTTATGTGTAAAATTGCAGATACGACAGTTTGAACCGACACTCTGCAGATACGTCAGAATGGAATGGAACCGTCGGTTTATGGTTCGCTCGGATCCGCGAGGGTGTATATTATACAATGAGTGCAGGAAATATTAATGTAATTTCTACTTGTGAATTTATACACATTATTATTAATATATTAATGTTCAAACATCCTTAATTATTTTAGATAAAATAATTAAGAGCAGCGTTCAATGGCCTAGTAGTATGAAAGCCAGAAGTTCATAAAAGGTAAAATAAAACGTAATATTTTAAGGAAACTTGGAAAAATATTACTTCAGTGGGAACCATGACTTTATCAAGTATCAATATACTTAATATACTTTATCAATTATCAATATACTTAATATACTTTATCAAGTATCAAGATAAACTGGTAATTATGTAATTTGAGTAATTGTAATCAACAAATCATTTTTAACTTATTTTGGCATAAAATGAAAAATGTAGTGTAACGAATCAACTTCAATACAAGTTGGAAAACTATTATCTCAGTAAGACATATGACTCCAAGTTTCAACACTGCTTGATTATGGAAATTGTAATCTGAGTAATTATAGTAAACAAATCATTTTTGACATGGCATAAAAGGTAAAATGGAGCGGAACGATCATATTCCAATGAAACTTGGAATAATAATATTACTTAAGTGGAAAGCAGGACTGTACCAATTATCAAAATAAATTGATAATTATGTAATTTGAAAAATTGTAATACACAAATCATTTTTCACGTATTTTATATTTTTTATGTATAAAAGTTGGAATATAGTTTTTTCAGTGTGAGGTATGACTGTAGCAAGTTTCAACACTGCTTAATAATCATGGATAATAAAAAAATTTTAATTGCAGTTAATAAGCTGTAAATCAGTTTATACTAAATTCACTGGAATTAATTTTACTCTTCTACTGTAATTTTACAGTTTTTTTCTCTAAAATAATAGTGGAAGTGTAAACTGAATCCCATTTCGAATGTAAATGTGTTACCAATCTTCATATCACCATTTCTCACAGGTCTTGAGTTTATGAGGTTAGATTCTTTATTAAGATTTGAATTAATGGTCATAAATAAAGACATTTAAAAAGAAATTAAACTCTCTTTCACGTTTTCGAACGTTTATAGTGCAAAATCTTAAATTATAGTGAATTTAGTGTAAAATTATACAAATACTGTAAAGCTACAAACAAACTATAAATGCACAATAAACCTCTAATTATTTTCACTAAAATTAAAAAATGTAAGAATATATTAAACCTGACTGTAATTTTACATTTTTTTTACATTGTAATAACTGTCACATTGCATTAATGACAACAAGAAATACATTTATATCGAGATTATAATAACCGTTCTATGTTCTAGAAATCATCGAAATAAATTATATAAAAATGTTATGAAAAAATATCTGGACATCAGGGTTCGCGGTAGCGAACCCGACGAGCCAGTGAGGTTAGTCACGTGACTCGGCGGGAGCTACACGCGAAGCGTTTTACGTTTACAAATTACGTAGAAAATTGCGTAATGTTACGTTATAAATCACGTATTACTATAGTTACGTATTGTTAGATTTACAGAAATACTTACTGCTTTCATGCCTTGCCATTGTAACCTCTGTATTTTCCACGGTCAAAAATTGTTATTTCCTATCCTAATCCTAATCCTAATCCTATCCTAATGAGAAAAAAGACATACCGTTGTGAATTGCAACATGCGCTCGAATTATTCGATTAGCGGCTAACTTCTCTTTCGTCCTCGTTTGCTTATTGGCTCTGGCATTAGCGCGGCCGATTTTGAAACTCGAAAAATGCTTACTTTTAATTTCTTTACTTTATTATTATAGTTTGTAATTACAAATCATTTTTATCATGATTCCTTAGGTTAAGTTATTATATAATCAACAAATTGCACATAAAAACAGGTTTTATTTTTGTATTTTTATATTTCTTTGTGTTCAATAGGACAATGACCAAAAACATTGTTTTTAGATCGAAAAATGTTTTTAGGCTGTATGAGCCGATGTAGAATATTATAAGTATATTCTAATATTTAAACGTATATTAATTTTAATATACGTAGAAACTGTTATAATTAAACATTTAATGTTTCTAGTTACGACATATTGTTCGAAATCGTTTTCATTGTTTATGAAATTAATACGAAACGATTGCGGCAGTTCGGACGAAAGAAATGTCGAATTCTTAAATCACCCACATTTCTGTTATAAACGCATGGAAAAAACAGTTTACCTAATTCAAGTAAATATTTACCTGAAATACAGAGAAGTAAACGAAAAAATCTAATTCAACTTCACAGTTTAGCTGATTCAGTTTAATTTTTACCTGATTCAAGTAAACGTTCATTTGTTTCAGTCATTTGACGTTTACTTGTTCGAATTTTTTTTCCGTGCAGCTAGACACATTTACAGCAATAGGGAAACATAATCCTAAAAACTCAGTGTATAATATGGTTCCGGGGCTAAATCATCAGACAAGATGGACTCAAAGTCCTTATTAATTTTTCAAAAAGAAAAAAAAGAAAAAGAGCAACTCGAAAAAACCGACTACGGTTGTCACTCGGAGCGGAAATACAATTCTGCTAACCCTGCGGAGGTGTAGCGTCAATTCATCGAACTTTCCTGCAATAACGACGCGGAGGGTTATGCACTGAGAAAACGAGAAAGCTATGGTAGCTATCATGACAGCTACCATAGCCATTTAAATGGCTACGGTAGCCATCTGAGATCGTGAAGTTTGTTTCATGGCAATAGTGGAGTTTTCACAATTTAAATAGTGAAGTCTCACATCTGAAATAGTATATGGTCAGCGCCGTCAAGCATGAGCTTGAAGTGACGTTTAACCTAAAATCAGCCGGAGAAAATGTAGTGCAGCGTTAAATAGTGCTTCATTTATACGTTTTATTAGTTTATTTATTTGAGTGAAGCACCATAGTCTGTCACTTAACCTCTTAACCTCCAAAAACTACATAATTACATACGTCTAACGAGATGTTTATTTGTCAGACTTAGAAAGTATCAATTTAGCTATTTTCAGTAAATTTTGATTGGAATTCGTTACATACTTGTTTCAGAGATAAGGAAAATCAAATTCACTTATGAAATCACATTGTATATAATAAATCAGAGTATATTAATTGTTCGAAATATTTTTATTATACAGCTTAAAATGTTACACTTAACACTATGTACATGTTTTGTTTAACAGTCGTAGTAACGGTTTGTAATAAATGATATCCGAGTGCTGGAGCAATACAGTTTCTTCTGTTCGCCGAATCTGATATGCGCACAAGTGATCATCTCTGAAGACGGTACAGTAAAGTTGCAAAGCATATACAACGGAAGAATTTTTTATGAAGATGGACTTAATTTTGCCAAACACCGGATATTCGTCGGTAACATCTACGACAAGAAAGTTGTCTGGTCTATATTTGTTGCTTTGCACTTTAACCCAAGGTGTCGTGTTGTAATCAGAGCTGTAGCCAGGTAATGATTCCTTGATTGAGTTGAAATTTCCGTGGGTGATATTCACAACCAGGCTTTCTTGTTTCAATAATCTGTAACTAAGTTTTAACTGTTGTTTTTTAGCGATGGTGTGGCAAATATTGATTCTACTCGCGTCCACATTAGCTACGGTTTTAATTTCTCTGTGCTTTGATTCAAATCGCAAAGTACTTACGTCCACAAGTGAACCTATCTGGCAGCACATGTTGGGGTAGTGAACCATAAAATGGTGCTTAGATTTTAACTTTTTAAACAATCTAATGTACAACTCGTGATGCTCTCTTATTAGTATTCATAGGTAATCGCATTTCTCGACATCAATGTAGCGCACTAGAACTATACATAAAATTTCGTGCAATTTTGTATAAAGTTTCCAGTAAACATTTTCTTCGGGAATCTCGCCCCCCCAACATAACACCGAGCTGAAGAAAAAAATTTTGCATTTCGGATGCCGGACATTTTAAGGTATTTGCTTTTTACGTGATTTATATCAAATAGCGGGGGTTTACATGTGTCTGGAGGGTAAATGAAGTTGTTGATCTTATTGTTCCATCTCTCGATTTTTATGATTTTATCCAGAATGATAAACTTATGCAAAATCTCGGCAATGTCAAATGAACATACACCTTCCAGCATATCATGAGCTATGTCAACAGTCGGGTTTCTTGCTGCATGAAACGACGGCAATGCATTAAAAGAGCATTCTTCTTTAATTCCTATTTTTTTCTGATCTTCCAAAGTTGTTCGTTACAATTGGTTTCACTTCGCATCAAATTTACATCTTCCTCTGTTAACGTCTCAGCAACTTTACTCGTAACTGTACAAAAACGACAGTACTTATGTGCAGTGAAACCTTGCGAAAAGCCTAAGATCTGGTTTAATGCAAGGTTGTCGCCTATCACGTTTGAAGTTAAGACGTAAATCGTGTGTTCTTTACCGTCTACATTTACACGCAAACCCCGTTTTTCCATGTTTATCAGTTGTTCGATGAGTTGCGAAAAAACAACCGTCGTCGTAAACGTTTTTACGTCGCTTGAATGAAATAGTTCTGCCAAAAAAAAATATTATCCAAGCAACTTGAATACAACGGTGGAAGGCATCCAAACTGCACAAAACTGTTCCGACCTTGTGTATTGTTGCATGAGATCCAAGTGGATTTCCTAATTCGGAGTCGTCGAAATATAATGTTAATAGCAGAATTATTTTACTCTCGTATTGAGCTGTTTTTCGTTTCCAAAAATCGCCTTGGGTTATGTTGCTGAATACAGTGGAGTGGTTTTTCAAATCGTTTGTGTAATCTAATATGGTCTGCAAAACTCCAGGAATTTCCAGAAATTTCGACAGAACGAAATTGAGCGGGGCAACTTGAGCGGTGTACTTTTCAAAGTGAACAAGGTTGTTTTTTGTTCCACAAACTTCGCCCAACACGAGTGTTATCGGTTCTGCGTAGAAATTGAGGTCTTTTAAACGCCTGAAACACAAGGCCTCAGTTTTGAACTGAGACAGAATGGTCGTTCTATCTTTAAGAATGTCATCGACGCGTTGTATTGTCTCTGGCTTGACATGGTCTTTATTCAAACACGATATAATATCGGACGATAGATCTGTAATTAACGCTTGTGTAACAGAGGACACTGTATCAACGAAGGTTTGAACTTCCTTTCGGGGCTGGTGATCGTCGTCATATACTTTCAGTATATGTTTGAAAACGATCCTTTCAAATTCGGATTCTTTCGCGGGCACCTTAGCGACGTCGTCTTTTTCAGATAAATGTTCAAATTTACGCTGCTCTGCATTCCTTTCATTTGCAGACATTCTGGATATTATACTTAACACAGGCAACGTAACGACTCAACGCAATTAACTTAACTCTTAGAAATATTTCTAGAATATTTCTAAGATATTCTAGAAATATTCTAGAATATCTTAGAAATAGAATATCTTTCCTGTTTTCTTCGTGAAAGAAAACAGGAAAATATATTACTATCAAATATATTATTATCACGTTCCTGTGTGTTGTTGTGAACAACAACACACAGTTTCTGTTCACCACAATTTCAAGAGCTCCTTGTACTCAGATTCATCGCGCATTCAAAGTTGATGAAAATCTTATCAAACTTAGTTTCGATCTCGTATACATACTTTTGTATGAACATCCACAAGTGCACACATTCTTGTGGATAAGCCGCGTTAAAAGCAAAAAACAGTTTGAAGCATGTATCAAGGGCACTCACGACGGTCGTGGTAACGTACAAAATGTCGTTCAATGATACGTAAGTGTGAACGGTGTCTTGTTGTTTGATACCAATCATGAATGGCTGAACCGGAACTTTTCGTTTCGCAGCTTCAGTCTTTCGAATCCTCAAGACTTTATACAAGTTCGCCGCTTCCTGAAACGTTACATACATTTTAGCATCAGTTTATTTTAAGAAGACAACTTAGTGCTAATATAGTTTGCAATAAAACGTACTTCTACTTCGAGGAAGAAGGCTTGACGAGTTTCATCTTTTGACAAACGATTACCACACGACACTGTTCGAAACACGTAGCTTAGGTGGGTCACAGCAAACAAATCTACAAATTATTGAAATCACAATAATAAACAATGTTTTGGACAATTGGATAAATATTTTATATGTTACATACTAAACTGAAAATACCGATATTTCTATATTAAGTTAAAAAGAAATGTAGTGGCAATTTACGGGTGAAATTATTGATAGTACCTTTCTTACTTTCTTCCACCGGATCCACAAGGACGTTTTTCACTTTCAGCAATTGGAGTATTGCTGTTGATACAGTATCCTACTTCGGTATATGATGTCGATATTTTCTGGATGTAGAACTTCGAAATCTCGCAGGTGTAACGCATGTCCTTGAGATGTCTTCAAAGCTGGCACTGATTCGAAATATTTTTGGATCCCTTCCTTCGCAATGTAATCCTGCCTGAGTTTCAAAGTCTTGTCCCAGAAATCCAACAACTTGGAGTTAATGGCGACAACTTCACGAAGGTACGCAAATCTGATTCGGCGGTGACAGCGCTGTCTGTGGCATCTGAGTGTTCAAGTGGACTGGTTTCTTCGGGGGAAGCTAAATACAAAATATATTATTAGGTCACATAACTAAATACGCAAATTCGATGGACGGAATGATTTTAAATTGCACTGTGGAAAAGAAAACGGAGTTCCAAGTTAGCTTACTTCGTTCACCCTTCCTATATATTCTACGATGATTTCCGTCAAGACGCGACGCCCCTGATAGAACATCAATTTGACATATATCTAATATATTGTTGCGTTCTGCGAAATAGTCTTCGCAATTCAAATTTTGAATGTCGAACGATTTGAAATGTTCCATTGTGTCATTT
>JABFPB010005313.1:0-13498 GCA_022817645.1 Ceratoteleas bidentatus
CTGCCGATTTCGGCAAGACTCCGCCCCCTTTTTGGAGCCTTCAATATAGTGACCATGGAAGGCTCCAAAAAGGGGGCGGTCTCTTACCGAAATCGGCAGTGGAGCCGTGCAATTATCGCCGCGGCTCATTGCCTATTTTCGACGTTTCAAAACTATCGAAAATCGCCTGTGCGTTGCGAAAATTGCAAAACATTTCTGTCCGTGTGCCATCGAACTCTTGCCAATTTCGACTTTTTCGACATTCTCCTTTGGTCGCCGTTCGACTTAAGCCACTATAACTTCTACAATTTTTCGTATTTTGTTTTCGTATTTTGTTTGGAACTCAAATGAATCTTGAGTTCCAAACTATCGAAGTATACAAAAAAAATAATAATCGAATTTTTTGAAACCGAGAAATGTATATCCCTCTTAAACGATTTACTTATTTGCTCAATTTTATTTTTCGTGTAACAAATTTGCAATAATATCGGCAATATTTGTTTGCAAATAAAAGTAAGATTGAATATTTAATATCAAACTAACACATTTTACAAACTAAACTGAACCGGTCAAGTAACTTCGAAAAATTTTACGTAAAATACTTTTAAATGCTTAAACAACTAACTCGAATTCGTTTTCAATTAACAATTCTTATCTTATCTGAATGATAAGATTACCTTTAGTCATGTAAATGGATAATATTTGTCTAAATATTATCTATATTTATACAGATACATTCCTATTAAAATCCAGATGATCAGATGACCATCTGGCTAGATATGTCTTGTATCTTGACGATAGGAATTGGAAAAAAGTAGGTGAATGAGTGTGAAATGAATGCTACGAAAGGGACTGTAATAAAAAGCGGAAATTGTGTTTCTAGCCGTACACCTCGTTTTCCCAAAAAATTGGACCCGATGGAGGCGGATGAAAATGTCCTCCTAAATCGCGGGTAACAGTCTGACCTACTGCTTCTGACATCATGTTGCATTTGTTTTTAAGCGCCAGAACTTGCATGACAGACCGATTCCTTAGCGTTTGGGTTGATTTGCTGCTAGAACATTTTACCGTCTGGCTATGTAACGTTTCCACGTGAATCAAAGCCTAAGAAGAGATAAACGATGAAGCTCCAAACACAAGTGATTAGCATTAGCTTATGGCTTGGTAAACAAACATGGATTCATGGCCAGACATGGAAAACAAAAATCATGATGAAAATTATGCAAACCCACTTAGTTACTTCAAATTTATTCGGAATTGATACTCATTTATTTAGAAAATGCATTTACAGAGTGGTACAATTAATACTGATTCCATGATTTCGTCATGATAATTACAATTTCATTCACAAATAGAAAATAGAATTAATCGAAAGGCATTCAGTAGTTTTTAGTTGATCTGCACAATCAATTGGTAATATTACCAATTGGTAGTATTAATTAATTAAAGAAAACAACTAATTGAAGCGTTAGCATTCAAACTTACCCAATTTCGATTAATTCAACGTTAAATTTTATCATTTGACCAATAATCAACGTCGCATAGAACATCGATTTGCTTTTTTATTCAAAGAGATTTTTATGAAATCTCTGTTGGACTTAAAAATACTTTTACAATACATACATAGCTGCATTGGACTGTAATTACAAATATTTTTAATTTTAAAAATATATTTAATCATGTTACATTGCAAATGCACAAATGTATTTTACGATGCATGTTTTTCATACTTCAACATTCATATCATTAATTAAAATGCCTCATTTCGCCATGGAAAATAAATTTTAAAATACGTTTGTGCAATTGATCAAGTTATATCGAATGAGCAATTTTCATAAAAATCTTGGCTTTATTAAGATAATTAGAATAATTGATATCGCTAGTTGCGACTTAGATTAACGAAGAGTTTTATAAAATGCAAACGACCAATTGTAAATATTTAACTCACTCTAATTACAGCGACCAACCATCTCAATGTACGAACATCATTTACGATAAGCGAGTAGTCCGAGGAACGATGTACACTTCTGCTCTGGTATAGTGACTTGTATTTGTTATACATTTAATGATCATTTTGGTGTGCCATATTGTATTATTGCAGTCACGAAATAAAAAATATCCAGATTAGCATAACTTGCACGAAAACGATTTTTTATTTACTTATTTATTTAAAAGCCATAACACTTACTAAATTCATTCTTAATCTTATTTGAAAATTAAAAATTAATTTAATTTTATGTGAGAAAATCAACTTTTTAAAATTTTTTTTGCAACTTTTCCAGATTTATTTGATTTTCGTTAACAGCGTATTATTAGTTTCAATGTTTTTATTCGTAAAATAACTATATTTTCACATACATACTTCTAATGAACCAAGGAAAAAGGATATTTATTTTTCAAATAGATAATTGATTTGAAATTAAAAAAAAAAAAAATTTGTTCTAACTATTCACATTTCTTCTCTCATTAAATCTGTATAAAATCTGAGAATTTACAATAACATTACCATCATCTTTGAAATTACTTTGAATGTACTAATTTAATAAAATTAATGTTTAATTGATATTTTAAATAATCGATTAATATAAAAATCGTTTGAATTATATCGATTTAAATGGCATGATTACAATCAGGTCAAGCCTGCTTTTGATAAATGCAATGTTGTTCACAGATTGAGTGTGATCAATCATCAAAAACAGAACCTCAAAAACGGCAACTTTATCGGAAACCGACACAGCTTCAGACAACGAGGAAAGCTGTCTTGCGTTGCAATTCGCCACCCCCTGTGCCAGGAAGAAAACACGAACCTGTCCAAACTGACCTTTTCCTTGAAGAAGTAAACCTAGTTTGCCCTTACGTCAGAAAGCTTTTCGCACACTGAAAAAATCGTGTAAAATTACACAAGTATTACACCATTTATTTATTGCATACTATAATAGTTGTTTAAAAATCATAAAAATTAGACTTTATGCCAACTTTGCTCTACAAGCTTATTAGGTACGGAATTTGTGTAAATTTATGTGTAAATATTTTTAAAAAAAGGTAAAATTATCATTAGTACATTTTGTATTGTCAGACAAAATGTTTCTAGCTGTACGAAAAACCTGAGGAATTAGAAGTTGCGACCCAAACGGAGATGTGTTTGGAAAGACCGCCGACCCCGACATTCTGCCCACTTAAAACGGGCAAAGATATGGCCACGCAAATTATTTCTGGCGAGGTTAGTGAAGAAACAATTGTTTTATACACTGAATTAATTTACTGTACATAAATGATTAGACTCAAACAGAACATTAAAATACACCAATCAAAGTTACTTCCAAAAAAAAACTAAGAAATTATATTTTCCGATCAGAACAATAACTTTAAAGACAATTTATAAATATGGAGAAATATTTGCCCCATATTTTTCCACCCAGTAATTCCATTGCGGTTAAAACAATTCTCACTATATAAAAAAAGTCTGATTAAATTATTAAACTTAGTTTATACATCAAATTTTATCAAAATCAATTTTTTTTAATTTATTCGATATTATAAGCCACGCCCCCATATCAGACCCCAATTGAACTTTAATACTTTCTTCGAGATAGTGTTCTTGACATTGATATTCACTGGTTTGTTTGCCAGCTGTTCGATTACGATGAGGAAGTTCAGCCAATTCTGGAAATTTTGGTCGGGAAAACCATTGAGCAAGCTTTGGTGGAAGTTCTCGAAGAAGAGGAAATCGCAACTTTGCAGGAACAGCAGCGTCGATTCCTGGAACTTCGTGCAGCTGAGAAAGCTGAACAGCAACGTTTGGAAGAACAGGAGAAGAGGTTGCAGAATGAAAAGGTTTTTATTCCATTTCTTCTATTTTAATTTTTTGAAGTGTTTCTTTATAAATGTGAGAAACCAAATAATTTATTGATACTTTAAACGATTTTTTTATTAATAAACTTCAATATATTAAAAAAATGTGTGATTAAAAATTGATTATTTTTTGATATTTTTCACGGTTTAAAAATCTATGAGATGTTGAAAAGTTTGAATTGAAATATTTGAATAAAAAAATATATTTTTAGAACCGGCGATTAGCGCAAAAAGAAGCCGAAAGGAAAGCTGATGAAGAAACGGATAATCGAGTAGCCGTTACGTTATTGTTAACAAATTATATAGCTGAACTTCTTCCAGCTGTACTGGAAAGCCTTCGTTTATCCGGTATTTTGATAGATGAACTTAAGGCTGGTAAGTTTATTGGACATTATTTCTCAAATAATGATTATTTCTCGAATAAAAAGTACACTTTCTAATATTCTTCGATCATTTCAGACGTTGATGAAGAGTTCATGCCTTGGTTAATGAAGGAAGTCAGAAAAGAAGTAGGATGTGTCGTTGAAAGTAGAGAATTGCTAATGGGTGAGTGGCTTAGAAATTAAAATCATATCATATGAGTGAAAAACCTCGTAAAAGATATTTCACAGAAATGTGTTTGTCATTCGATCCATTTAGAATTCCATTACATTAGTTAGAACAATATAATGGAATTCACAAACCAGAAAAATGAATTTCATTTCAATTTAAGACTACAAAATATATTTTTCAAAATTTCATTTAGTCAAAGGAAAAGAAAAATCTGAAAAAATTGAATTATTCTCTTGAACACAGTTGAGAAAGTAAAAGAGAATAAAAATTCAACCAAAAATATAAAAAAAATCTGAGCATAAGCCTTCTTTACTCCTACGTTTTGACCGAATCTTCTCATATAATCTTCAGACTTCGGAATTTTAAATTCATCTCAAAAATCTTTTGGATGTACTGGTTGACAGTGCATTACAATTCGAACAAAAAGAAGTCGAAGTCTACGAGGCTTCATCCAGATGGCCATTCAGCCATGTCTCATCTCCATCTATAAAAAAACATTACAAAAAATTAAAAATATATTCAAATTATAACTGACTTCAAAATACGTTCATTTTATTCGTTCTTTGCTTTTTTTCTCCCTGAAAATGCATTTGATCTTATCAGAAAACATGCTAATGAGAAAAAGTGATAACTTCTTATTAAGAATATTAAAAACATGACAATTAAGTATTGTTTTACGTCTGGCGACTGATTGGTGGGTACATTGCCGATACCGACTTATAGACAAGCGTTCACATTTGATACGCCATACCTCTTTAATTGAGTTTTCCCAGAAACACCGAATTATCCAAGGATTATTTAATTTGAGGCGTCACCTTTGGTCACACATAATTACTCGAAGTGAATTCCTGAAAAACAATCTGAAATTGACAGAAGTCATTTCACAAAATATTTCATAAAACACGTCAAATACACATTGTAAATTCTTATCTCCATAATGCATTTTCCACTATAATCTCAAGACGATAATTTTATCAAAGGCTTACACTACCAAACAATCTTCACGCATACCAACAAATTTATTTTTATCCCTAAACAGGGCGGGAAAGCAAATGGTTTTCCATACCAGACAAGTTTCAAATGTTTTTCTCCAAATAATGATCAACTAATGACTTTAATAGTCTCGTGTCTAGTCGGCGCCAGACAATCGTTTGAAGGTTGTAGATTCGTTTTCGATTAGCTGTTTTTTCTGCCAAATGACCGAATTTAAGGCATTGGTTCGTTTTGGACAATTTTTAAATGTGCATTAAAATTGTATATTCATCGACCTGGATTTTCTTTCATTTTTCAGCTGTGTAATGACTGTTTGCACTAAATGTATTTTTCGAGAAAAATATGTCCTGAAGTGACTGCAAATTATTAGTATTAAAATTTCTTTCTCGTAAATGTAAATATTGGAGTACAAATGTGTGTCTAAGGCAGCGTGAATCACGATGACTAATTCAGATCATACATTGTTTAATTACAAGTATAAATACGAATTTAGTGAGGAACAATGCGAGGTGAAAAATAATTTGGTCATTTAGCATATTCCACAACTAATTGAAAATGAATTTTAATTAGCTAACGATCGAATGGCGCCGACTAGTCGCCAGGTACAGTGTAGTCATTATTTGGGCATTATTCCTTGTACATTTATCAAGAAATAATGTTCTACAAAAAGTGCATTAAATAAGTCGATGCACCTTACATTGGCAAAAAAAGGAGAAAAATGAGCTGCACTGTTTTTTTAGGATATTGTTGTTGTTGATAGTGATTGAAAAAATATCGTTATCATTAGTAATTATTTTCATTGTCATTAGTAATGATTTATAGAGTTTTAATTTTTATTTTCTTATAATATTTTCTAAATCCATCGGAATTTACTAGTATAAACCGATTCGGTAAAAAATTGCATAAAGGAATAGTATTGTCTCCCTAATTGTGAAACAATAATCGTTTCGTGGTACTCTATCTGTAACTTATTTCAAATATTTAAATAATTTCTATTGTTCGGTGATATTGTATCATTGTTGCTGAAAATAATGATTTTATTCGCAAATCGATGTTGAATTATTGAAATTTGAGACATTCAAGGAGAAGTGGTTGATTCTCTATAAATTTAAGTGGGAGATTTTAATGATAACATAATAATAAGATATTAGGCATTAATAAGCCACTTAATTATTACAGCAAAATTAATGTATCAATTTTGCAGTACAAATTAAAGATTTAGTTAAAAAATGTTCACTGTTTAAAAATATATGTGATATACTCATTTGAGATATTTTATTTGGTTCAAAAACATTAGTTTTTCTTTAAAAAATGGCGATCACAAATTGATATTAGAAGGCAGATAAAGTTATTATCCCAATGAAATCTTCTCATTTTCATCTCATTTTCACTGATAAAAATGTAAAAAATAATAGCACTCCTAGAAATTAAATAAAAACACACGATGGAACAAAAGTTAACTGGTCACAAAAATTTGTCATAAAAATAATACAATTGTTATATTATTTATTTTAACACATTTAATTTATAATATATTGAAATTATCCATTTACATTCCATTTTATAAAAAAATTGTTATGTAAAAAGAGAAATTTCAATAAATTCAGGGAAATAATTCTGTGATCGTTCAATCTCAAGGTCTCATAAAATTTAGTGGGAATATTCACCTTTTATTTCGCCAAAATGCTTAAAAACTCCAAAATTTTCAGAAATATTACGCGAGATCTTGAAAAATCGCGCTAATACCTACCGAAGACTGGGAGAAGAGTACGATTTATCGAGGATCAAAAGGGATGAAGCTCCGAGCCTAGAAGATATTGACCTAGAGGATACATCGAACTCCGAAAATAATGTTCTGCATTACGAACATTCCGACTCCCCGTAACTCTCAGAGGTACGTAAACCTCTACTTTATACGAATGTTTGTCAATCGAATTTCGTATTCCAATTCCCGATTCATTTACCAACTAATTGCATTCGACGAAATTTCGAGTGCCCTCTAAAATCAAATGATGCATAAGAACACTCGATATTTTTCTTTCTTGCAGGTTTTAAAATTATATCAAAACCACTGATAGAAGTTTTGTGAAAATTATTTAAATAAAAAGACTTTGGATAAAAGATGAAGGCTCATTTCATTTTAGCCAATCGTCCAATCACGATTCGGAACGAATGACGCATTGCTGGGAAAATGTATTTGGTTTTTTGTATCTTCAACACAATATTTGAGTCTTTGCACATTTGGAAAAATTATATTTTAATTGCATGTATCATTTAATTAACAACTAACCTTTTTGTCAGAATAATAACAATTATTCGCTTATTAATAACGGAGCACAAACTTTAATACGTTCTATAAACGTGTATTAAGCGTTTAATATCTAAGAAACGTTTAGTAAACGTTTAATCTCCAATAAACGTTTATTACACATTTTACGTCCAATAAACGTTGATTAAACGTTGAATAAATATTTATTAAACAGTTTGCACTCACTAAACATTTATTAAACGTTTAAAGTCCAATAAATAAATTTAAAGACCATTTCGATAAATTGAAAAAGGTATTATAGGTTATTATACCTCGATTAGTTCACCATCGGAAAAACATTAATTTTCAGGTGACATTACCAAATTTTATCTCGACCCTGTAAATGTGACCAAAACGTATTAGACGATTTTCTCCCAATTGTCGCCATCCTTATCTCGACGTTCCAAATGAATGAATAATAGAAGTTTGATATCCCCACCGCAGTACCATATAAAGTGCACAATTGGGGGTACCGGGACTGTTTTGGAAAACACACCTCACAGAACGGTCGGTCGCCTTTGTTTTCGGTTCGATTATTTTATTTTCATTTCATTTGGGCGTTTTCTTATTCGAAACGATGGTTGCCCACGAAACCTTTCCATACATCATCGAGCCATTTGTAAGCAACAATTGTTACAATTTTGCAACCACCCCGACGAGATGTATGAGAAGCCCCATCTCTTCGAAACAGTATTTTCCGATCAGCGAAATGACGGAGCTCAATAAAGTTCTGACATTGGAAGCGGTGAACGTGAATGTCAACACACACAGGGTGGATTCTCGAGATTTCGGGCTGGAAAAACCGACAAATATCAACAAGGTAAAAAATGTTCTAAAAATATATATTTTCCGTCTTCTAATTACTTCCTAATGATTTCAGTTGACTAAAAAAAATTGAAAGTTATGGCAAGAAAATGATTTATTTTGTGGTCAATTGATTTTTATTCCTTTATAATTCTTATTAATAATAAATAAAAAACAAAATGACTTGAACCATATTTCTTAAAAAAAAAATATGAAAGATTTAATTGAAAGTAATAGAAAATAATTCAATACAATTAATTTGTACTTTTTTATTTTTTACAGGGATATTTTGGTTCAGAAATATTTTTTAGATAACTGAAAACTGCAGATATTTGTAGAATGAACGCGAAATTCTTTCAGAACAAATAATTTGTATACAAAATGTAAAAGTCTGTTTAAAAATCAATTTGTGAAAAATGACTTGCATTATTTGTCTTACTTCGTGAAGACATATTACATTAAGAAACGATTATGTTAAGGAATTTTCAGTACAACTTACACATTCCATAAAAACTTTTATTCATTATTTCCTTTTTTCACTGATACAAAATTATTACTCAGAATTTTAGTTAAGATGTTTCAGTAATAATTATTGAATGTTAATGTTATTTTTTTATTCAGGTTTACGTTGTGGAACGAGAAGGCAGATTGGTTTCCTGCAATTCTGTGCCAGAATCTGTGTGGATCAAAATGATAACCATCGCAAGAACATCGAGTATGGTGAATGTCCTCCTGGATATAACACAGAACGGCATTGTACTCCGAACAGTTCGACCGATTTTTCCCGGAGAACCTCTCTACATGTGGTTCGGAGTTGCCTTACGAACAATCCTCAGGATTCCTTACTTAGATGGCTCGAATATTTGTACGTTACATCCAAATAATTAATTTTCTTTCACTCAAACTGTAAAAAGTAATTTTCTTCTCATTTAAAAATGGAAAAATTTTAAAATAAGTGTTCCAAAAATAGAATCCTTTTAAAATAAGTGTTCCAAAAAATGAAACACTTTTAATTTAAAAATGTTCCCAAAATGGAACATTTTTTAAATAGTTATAAAAGGGAAAAAAGTGTTCCATTTTTTCCCCAAAAATGGTAAAGTTTGAATTTTTAATTTCTGAAAAAGTTTGCGAAAAATCATGGAATATTCATTTAAGAAAATAAAAAATAATTTTTTTTCGTTTTAATAAAAATTTATTTTGTATTTCCTAATTGTTTTTTTTATTTTGTTTTTTAATTTGTTAAATATTCAAATATTGTTTAATAACAATGTTGTATAAAAAACCTAAATGGAATGACTAACCCAAATGATATTTACCCTCGTAACTAGTTATTATCAAAAAGGAAAAAACTATAAAAATGTTAATAAAACCCATATTTAGGCATGACATTTTTTTCGAAGTCAGAAAAGTCAGGCAATTCCATTTAATCCTCCAAATCATCACCTCCCAAAGCAGCCCAATATGGGTCTAATAAACCTCTTGGACAATGACCCCAAAAATGACACTGAAAAGTCAACTTACAAGCTAATTACATCTTAATCACATTAGAAAAAGAAATTAAAATGTCCACTCATATCAAAGGAAAAACATCAACAGTAATTTGAACATCCAATGTATATTCCTTCGATTTGAAACAATCTGATTCCATCTTCTTATCGGTTCACCTAATCATCGGCGACTTAAAGAACACATTCTGCAACTTTTTTCAGATAATACAAGCTTCAAATGCAACACCTGCAACAGACTGTTCAGTGAATCACACGCTTTGCTAATGCACCAGGCACTGAACTGCGATTCGCTGATCATCAACCACTTCTGGAAGCTAATTGCTACTACAGTGCAACCATTTAAGGAGCCTCGTCCCAACTCCATTGAGGCGTCCAGCAAGTTCAGTCCATCCTATATATTTCATCCGGAACTTTGCAGGTACATATCGCTGTGGGAAAACAGCCGAATGTACCAGGAGAACCCTTTTGATCCTTTACAGATGGAAGTCGAGGCCAGCAATATTGGGAAAACACCAGATGGAAGCTATCAGTGCAGAATTTGCCTGAAAAAGTACTCCAGAAAACATGGACTCAAAATCCATTTTCGG
The DNA here is from genome assembly GCA_022817645.1 of Ceratoteleas bidentatus. Taxonomy (NCBI): domain Eukaryota; kingdom Metazoa; phylum Arthropoda; class Insecta; order Hymenoptera; family Scelionidae; genus Ceratoteleas; species Ceratoteleas bidentatus. The sequence continues at coordinate 10,584 of JABFPB010005313.1, forward strand.
TTGGTACTTTTTTTAAACGAGGAATGAGAATAAATTTTTTTTTATTTAAACTTAAAAATTTGAAATATTAAAAATCAAAATTTCGCATAAAATATCGGGAATTTATAAAATTTCCGTTTTTAACCCTTAAAAAATTTTGTTTTAATTTTTTAAGAGCTAAATGTTTTATCTTTTTTAAATGAGTCTTAAAGTTTTTTTTTCAAGTTTTCAAATTGAAAATGTACATTTTTCATTAAATTTATTTTATTTTTCACAGAATCCACACTGGATACAAACCCCTCAAATGCAAAATTTGCGGCAGAGCTTTCGGCGATCCGAGCAATCTAAACAAACACGTCCGATTACACGAGAATTCGGAAAAGTTTAAGTACAAATGCCCCTGCTTTCAGGGAGTGATAAAGTCGCCTATCAATGACTTTGATAGACATTGCAGATCGAGTTCGGTGGACTGCGGAAACGAAATTTTGGTCGTCGATTAAATCAGTCGATTCGAGAATCGTTTCGAAGTATCATCCCAGTAGGCGAAAACTAATAGAACTAGTGAGAACGCGATTGAAACTTCAGAAATCATCGAAATTCTGAGTTTTCAACCGCGCTTTTCACCGATTTTCGTTTATTGGGACTATTATATGTTGACTATTATATTGAGAGTTTAAAATCGACTGGATGTTATTCTTTTCACAGTTTACGTTTTATTGTTTTGAATTTATTGGAATAGTTTTATTAGTTGCAAAAAAGGAAGGTAATCTTATTGGCAAAGAGTTTTCATGTAATAACTATTCATAACTATATTTGTTATTACGATGTGGAATATATTAATTACAGCAATTGTAATGCAATTTGTTCATATTTGCTTTATTTTAATGAATTGTGGATGTACTATATTTTTACTGTAAAGTATCAATCAAAGTGTACATTTTGATGTTTATAAGAAGTTTTGAATCACTCGATAAAATCATTTCAATAAAATGGGAATTCTGTCGAAATCAACGAATAAGTTTAAAAACAATTTATTACTATTTGTGATATTAGAAATGTACTGACAAGTGTTCATCAGAGCAACATCGACGAAATGTATATACTAGTAGTAAACCCGATGCTGCGTCAGAAAAAATTAGTCGTATAATGTAAAAATCGATTGTACATAGTATCGATGCAAGTTTTTGTACAAATTCTATTAATAGTTGAAAAAATATTTTGGACGACTGTGATTGTTTGTTTTTTTAACTTAGATTTTATAGTTTTCCAATATCGGCTATAAATATTTGAATAAAGAAAGCTTTCCCTCTTTTTATCTGAACTGTAGATCAATTGTCTGAATCCCCTTATTTATTACACGCGAAGAGTAATTTTAAACTGCTTAAAATGAAGTAAAGCAGGTGCTTTGCTCAATTTTAGCCATTTTAACCATACTTTGGAAGGCAGTTTTGTTAACCAAAGGTTATCTTGATGGTAAACCATTGTACTGATAGAGGTCGTAAAATGTAGAATCACACAGGTAAAAGCAACAGAACTGAATTTTAACTCGCAGCTGTGAACTATTTTGAAAACATGAAAATGTTTTGACAGAAGTTCCAAACTTTTTTGGACGATGTTTTTTAGCTAATTCTAATTCAGTGCTTTTTTACCAGCGGATATTTTAGTAATTTTTTCCGTATTTAAGAGTGTTACAGCTTGTAAGAGTCAAACTGATAAATGAAAAGGCAAACTTGAAAAAACTGAATATAATTATTAAAACTGAACAAAATTGAAACAAAAATATTTCCATTATTTGTTGGACATAACAGATGTAACATCACTTACCAAATTTTTTTATTTTGATACACATCTGTCTAATATACTGATCTACCTAAGGTACATGGAAGATCTTTTTTAATTTTCAACATTTCGTATAAATACAAACATTGGATTCCTCAACTGTGGTGCTTCCCAATTTGTGACCTACTTTCGATTATTTAAAAAAATATAAACTGCAGTTTATAGTTTTTATATAGTAACTCATTATTTTTATATAGTACTCAATCGTGTCTTTTTTCATAAATCCATTCTAGCATTTCCCAACAAATGTGATATTGCATAGGATTTAATCACGCAATCTGATGCAACTGGATGTTTCATATAAAAATGAAAAGAGCGTTGAGGCACAACTACCCATACAGAACGGAAGTTTAGAAAAGGTTATAATGTCGCCTAGAGAAGGTTGAAAAATTTAGTAAACGTTACTTCCGAAGTAACCTTTTCTAAACTTTCGTTCTGTATGGGTATTTTACATATATTCGTGTGGAACTAATCCATGTTGAAACAGCTTCCTACCGTGAAATCAGATTACTTTTGTGTTTAGGTCATAAACATTTCCTTCAATTGACATAATGCAGCCGAGTGTAATTTTAGGAGTACATTCAGAACATGTTTATTTTCTGACGCATTTTCCTGTAAATGGAAAAAAAATTTATCTAATTCAAGTAAATATTTACCTGAAATAGAGACAAGTATTCGAGAAAATCTAGTAGACCGTATACGGACAAAAGTTCGAAGTTCGGGAATAACTTCAATTCATCACTAATTAGTTTTACGAAAAATATACAAAAATTCAATGTGTTCCACGTGGGAGAATCTGTCGAGTAAAATTGAAGTTTAACAATTATTTTGATTTTTTCAATTTTGAAAAAAAAATCTAAATTTTGATTATGAAACTTTTATGCTATTTTTATACAATTTTTGGTCTCAGAAAATCAATAGATTGACAATCAGATAATTTTACTGATATAAACTAAAAAAACACTAAAGAAATCCCTGGCATTTGTGTTTACACCGTGATTTTCTGGTGTAAATGATGGGTAGTTTATTTTCAGTGTAAATGAGGTGTAATGTAGATATTTTTTCAGTGTAAAGGCGACAAAAATAGCAAGGCTTTT
>JABFPB010005314.1:0-13495 GCA_022817645.1 Ceratoteleas bidentatus
GTCCCACGTAAACGTTTTCGGGTCTTTGTAGCCTGAAATTAATTTGCAAGATTAATTAGTTTTGTAAAATTTAGTTTGTAAAATAATTTATTATAAACAAGGTTGGAAAAGATCATGATTAGTTTAGTTTTGAAGCATTCAAATTAATTGATGAATTTTATTAAATCAAAATTAAATAAAGTTTAAACCACTCGTTTAAATCACTCATTTAAACTGATTCATAAAAATCATTTCAACCCTGATTAAAAATATTAAATATTTTTAATCATTAAAAAAGATATTTACTGTTAGGGGGAGTCAAACTGTGACCATTTTGTTGACACCAGCCAACCGGATGTATGTAAGGCGAACTTATATCCGCCCAATAATCGTAAACTTCGTCCCACGAATCAAAGTGAACGAGAATTCGCGAGTCCATAAGACCAGCAACACTCGCAACGCATACCAATGATGAATGCTTACGGTCAACTGCCTCTAATTTCATGCCAACGCGAAAACCGGTTGGAAACACCGTCTGAAAATGACAAGTTGCAATTTCTCGATTAATTTCATCTCGCCAAAATTTCGAAATTCGTTTAATTGATCGTGTACTCATTAAAGAGTACAAAATCTGATAATCAAAACTGTTCGTTACCCTTACGTTTTTGCTCGCAAAAATATTCTTTGGCGCAGCTGTGGCTTTGCAGTACTTGAGATAAACGTTGGCACTGAAATTGCTGGCCAAATAATTTTTGGGCGGACTTAATTTGTGGTTGTTCTTCTCGGCCCATCCGACGGGGAAAATATCCATACTGTCAGCATTGACCCAGAAATCGAAACTCTCGGAGTAACCATCAAAGTGCAGACGTAATCGATAACCTAATAATGCGAAAATAGCAGAAATTATTAATTTAATTCATTATATGTGGGAAGAGTTGGTAGATAAATTGAACAAAATTGTTTATAAATAAAGTTTTTACAATTTTCTGTAACAATGTTCCATGTTTCATATCCAATAACTTTTTCTCCATCTCCAAATTAAAAAAAGCAATATTGTCTTTTTTTATTAGTTCAATTTTTCTATTGGTTCAATTATAATGTTATCATTATATTTACTTCTGTAAAAGAATGATTCTTACCAACAACTTCGACGACTGATAAAACGCAATAACGAGAAGGATGATCCGGGTCTATTCCTTCGAGTTTCATTCCAACTCGGAATTGATTTTTCGTGTATGGAAATGGGTCCTTGAACAATTTAACAGGGGCTGCTCGAGCTTTCGTAAACTCTAAATACTTCGCCCATGAAAACCCAAGTTTTCCAGTTAAAAATGGATAAGGCTGAAATTGAAAAGGTTCGTTTTATAACAGCTGTGCATTTTCAGACTTTGACAATGTGAAACAGATGAGATCTTTTTGCTGCGAAGTTATTTAAATGTAGCACTCACCCTGGTCTCGGTGAGCAATTCAGAAACCTCCTCTTCCTGTCCCGAAACAGTGTCTTTAGTGTCCTCGTCTGTTTCGGATTTCGGTTTGTCCTGAGATTTCTCATCCGTTTTGTCATCGTCCTTTTTCTCATCCTTGACCTGTTCTTGGAGGAGCTTTTTGCGTTTTCGCTTGGCACGGATTTCCCTAAAAAGTAATAATTTTTTTTATTAAAAACTAGGATTAATACATGAAATTAATTTTTAATTCAAAGCTGTTTTCTTTAGATTTCATTATTAAATTTAATGTTATTGCTAATTTCTTTGAATTCAATTAGAATCAAAATCTAGAAAATTAGCAATGATTGAAATCACTGAAACAAAAAAATCACTTGAATTCACTTGAACTGATTTAAATCACTGATTTAAATCGCATGATTAAAATCACGCCAACTTTCTTTCTGAAGTTTACGAACTTACTTCAAATCTTTTTCTTTGCGCAGAGCTTGCTGCTTTTTCGCCTCAATTTTTTCTGTACACGATGGACTGCAAGATATCAGACTTGCAAATTCCGATGCTAAACCATGACATCCACATTCCTGGCAGCAATAAAATGTATCAGCTGCGGCAGTCCTAACCCTTCGTTCATCACCTGTAAAATTACAAATAGTAACAATCATAAGTATCTACTAACTACGAATCAAACGAAAACCCATATTCAGTTGACTAAGAGATTGAAACTTACATTTTTTCTCACTACTGCTAGGTGTGGACGATGCTTTAGAGGAGTTTTGAGACAAGCACATATTCTCTTTGTCTCCAACATTGTTATTCTGGTTCGGCTTACTATCAGTTTCCTCGTCTACTTCCGCGAATCCAAACTCATTCATACGGAACTGCGAAAAAATATAATTATAATCTGCTTCATAATTAATTTCAATGCTGGTGATAGTTTGGTAAAAAAAATATAATAAATAATGCCTATAACAATACTTTTTGCAATATTCAAATTTGAAACTGAAAAAAGAAATTTCGCAAACAATTCTGCTCAGAAATTATAAGAGAAGAAAATTTATAGAGAGAAGAAAGTCGGTCCGATGTCAATTATTGGGAATTACAGAAAGTCGTTTTGAATTTCGCGCCTCGAACTAAATTGTTATTGGTCAGTTTGAAAATGCATTACAGCGCGCTCAGCTGTGACTATAATTCACAGTTGGGTGGGGATGAAAGCCGCAGGAGGGGTTCTCAACTTGTTCCACTATGAAATTACCTCAAATGGATTTGACATCAATAAGAAAGTGATGTAAATCAACCGTACGATATTTAAATTTTCCAAGCCACAAATTAAAAACTTTCATACGTTCAATTTATTACCATTTCAATCCCAATAAAATATTTATGCAAAAATAATGTTATGTAAAATTACCTATATATCAACAAAATATTATAATTAAATAAAAAACCTTATTCTTTCATATCAGTTACAAATTTTCATTGACTCAAAACTGTAAAATATAAATCCCATGAAATGGAATTGAAAATTGAAACTCAAAAAACGATTAACCAAAAGTTGGGTAAAAGTTGGATAAAATTAATTCAAAATGGTGAAGTTTCTGAAAATAAATTTGTTACATATTCAACTAAAATGATTTAAAAGTAAAATCAGTCTATCACCACATAAGACCCAAGAAATGTATGGATATAAAATAATGAAATTCAACTTACTGTCATCGCACATCCCGGAATCGATCCGCACCCTTCTTTCCAATCGACAACCTTCAGCACATCAGAATCAGGCTCGTTTAAACACGAACTCGCATCCTCGCGTTTCTCAATCAAAATATCGTGCTTTGCCTCCGGAACGACCGAATTGCTATTTACAGTTTTAATCAACTCAATTTTGATATCATCATCCATATTCACCGGCAACTTGGCCAGCTTTTCCTCATTCGCAACTACTTTGATGAGGGTTATTTCATCGTCGGTCTGGATTCGCTTATCCTTGTCCTGATCTGGTTCAGGACTGCTTATCATGTAGCTTACGTCGAGCAAGTTCTCATGTGGCGATTTTCGCAGGTTCTGCTTCTTGGGGCGTTTCTCGTTCGGCGCCCGCAGAATGTTGCTAATTGTTTTGCGCTTTTTCTCGGGCGGCGAAAATTCCTCTTTCTTCGGAATTGGCGTGATAACGGCCGAGTCGGGGTTCTCCGTTATTTTGATGCTGTCGGTGGAGTTCGCGTTGCCTTTAGTTGCCTGATTGATCATTTTCGAGATCGGGTGAAGGGGTGGTGGATGCGACGTGGAGTTCGTCGTCTTTGATTCGCGTAAAACTGCAAATTAAAGAAAATGGTGGATTGTTGTGGTGTTGGATTTTTTTTTTTTGAGACTGATTTTGAAATTATGATCTGTATTTTTCTTGTTTTGTATTGATCTGTCCATATTCCTTTCGATATATTTGGAACTAGTATTTATCAACAGAATTTACGATTAATTTACGATTATCGAGCAAGTAATTAGCTGTATGTGATCGCGTTTGAAAAAAAATTTTTCGTTAACCAAATTTTTTTCAGTGAAAATTAAACAATTATATCCAAAATGTAAGAGTAGTAAAATGTTATTAAAAAATGAAAATACTAAATTTGTAATTGTATTCAATCAATCTCATTGTCGTTTGTCTAATGTAATATGAAATTGCTGATCTGAAAACGTTTATTTTTAATAAAACAAATTATCGATTTTTAAAATAATGTGTGCAATTAATGTGTAGGTACACCTAACACATTACTGTGTAAAAAATTCTCACTTAACCACATTTTTCCATTCAGTACGACTGTTACTCAAACTTTCTGGTATAATAGATAAATTAATGATATTCTATTAATCCTATTTTATCTTGGTCTTTAAATGTTAAGTGGAAATGCTCGGGCTTTATTTGAACTCCACAATCTTTCAAATATAATCTTATCGATTTAACCGAATAAAATGTGTCTTACATTTGAAAAAGCTGCAAGGAAGTGTACCACATTGGAACATTTTTCGAGCAATGCCAGATTGCACATAAATTATTCACACCACAAAATTTCTTAATACTTTGAATTGAATATTTAATTTCATTTTATATATAAAAAAGCACAGTTGAAAAGTGTACTCAAATAAATGCTGATTTTTTGTAATTGTAAAGTGCATCATCGTGGAAACTGGGTTATAGGTTATGCAGTCCCTAGTTTACTGCAACTTAAGTCAACATTTTGTCAAATTTGACACTGAAATTACACATGTAATCATTATTTTTGTCATGAAAGAGCATTTTATCAATGCAACCAATGTATTTTTTATTTAATATTTAACAATTGTATTAGATGATTAGTGACACTTCAATGTCGTAATGTGTCATATGACTTAATACGTAAACAACTCTGTTTTACAGTCCAAATTAAAATACATTAAAATAAATAGACCATATTAAACAATCTCCTTTACTCTCAACAATTTACATTAAAACATTTCTCCAAATTCTATAAAATAAATTTAAACAGGATTTCCTCAGATCAATGAATGTTCATAAATAATTGAATGAATGATGAATCGAACGTAACGAAAATGAAAATTCATTCAAATATAATCTTATAAATAATTCAAGTCTTACAAATCTCAAACATGTATTTTTACATATTATTTAAAATCTTTAAAACTTGCAGGAAGTCAAAATAAAAAGACTTTCCTTAAAAACACATTATCACATAATCAATACAACACCAGAAATAATAACTGCGGATCCAAACTGTTTAATTGAAACCACAAAAACCAAAAGAAACTCCCTCGAAGCTCCCGTCCCAAATACTCGCTGTCAAAACTCTAAATTAATTAACGACTCAACTATTACAGCTACACAGTCTCCTCCAAGTGGAAACTGGCATTAAAGATAGGCGACCTACTTCGATATTCCCGAGAAAAGTTTAATGTGTAACAACGATTGAAAACTACCATTGCACTAGACAACATCTCGGCGCAACATTTTCATACTACTGTCATCTCATTGCATAACGACTGCTGCATTCACGGCATTTGTTTTTCTCGACTATATTTAAAAATACCCGACTCTCCAAGCACATCTCGAGAAAAAGAAACATTGGTAATATATTGGCAATATATCTCCAATATATCTTTTCCTAAACACACATTTTCAATATATTTTCAATATATTTTGAACAAAATATTGCCAATATATTATGCTGGTATTTTGCAAATATACATAATAAATAAAAATATAGAAAATATATATAGGAAGTATATTCATAATGTATAAAAAATGTATTAAAAGTATATTGTCAATATAATTTTCGATTTACTAAATATGTTTGCCCCAAAAAAGCTTTTCGATTGCCCATCCCAATCGATAAATCCTCCCATTTGTTGGGATAATTCGAAAACCGATCGCAGTGATTCGTCCTTGAGTCGATTATGTAAACAATGGGATTGGTTTTTGACAAAAAGCGACTTGCGCAAAACTCACCAGTGATGGTGCCTTTGGCGTCGTTGTTGATCGAGCCGTTGTTGATTTTCAGATTGAACATGTTCTGCTTTTGTCCACTCGGCTGCGGAATCACTGGGACTAATATGTTAGTCATATGTTTAGCAGTTGAGTTTTGCGGTACACTGGCTGCGGCGCTCGCCGCTTGAGGCATCTGCGATATCACAGGCGTGATTACCAGCTTTGACTTGCCTATCTGCGAAGAAGGCAGCGTACCTGTTAAAAGCCAAAAAGTGTTACGTTAGTCACCATACGAGTTTCAACTACATAATAAAAAAGATAAAAAAGAAACAAACATAACAAACAATTTGCACAAATCAGCTGTTTATCAATCAAATCACAAAACACAGAAAAATAAATCAGAAATAATTTTTGGTAATCTAAAAAATCGAGCTGAATAAGTACTGATAATTTAACACAAATTTTTGTGTTGCATTAATTAATTTTTTAACTTTAAGTTTTTAATTTTTAGTTTTTTATCAGTAAATTGCAAAGTTTGATAAAGACTTATGAAAACGATCTGGAGATAGTTTTCAGTAATGTCGAACCAAAATAAACAGTGAAAATTAAAATTAGATTGGAGAATTAGAATGAGAATTTACCTCCTGGGACTCCCAGCAAGTCGCGCGTTTTACTCTTAATAAAGTACGCGAACGTCGGTTTGCCAGCGGGTGCATGAGTCTGGCTATTGGGCGCGCTGGAATTCAGCGGGACAATCTGCGCCGTCGAGGACGTCGACTTGCGCAGCAGAATGTGCTTCTGAGTCGAAGTGGCGACGTTCGTGGCATTCAGCGGCCGGTACAGGATGTGTTGCTTATTCGCAGCCACGACCGGGTTCGCGCCCTGGATGTACACCTTATTCGTGAGCTGCGAAGATAAAAATCAAACATTTGCACAAAATTACAAAAATTAACAAATTACTTAGATCCCGAAAGATTACATGACCTAACTTTTCATACAATTTTTATGGTAATGAAAAATACAATTCTTCTAACTGGTAAAAAGAAATATTTATTTTCAATATGTCTTCGTTATTTTCAATATTTCATCTCTATTTTGCATAAATGTATTAAAAATACACTGGAAATATATTGAATGTATACTGAACATATTTTCAATGTATTTTCAATAAAATGACAATTTACTGATATTATACTGGAACCATTTTCCCAATACAAAAAATAACTGTAAATCCACTGAAATATACATTTTCAGTCAGACGGTTCATTTTCCTTTTTTCCACCCATCCGTAACTTTTTCTTACGCACAAAAAGCCAAGTCCCGTCTCAAACTTTCTCAACACGTCTCCTGTCCTTATCTCAGTGACCGATGATAAAGCGCGTGAGACCAATTAAAGACAATCGGCGGCGCCAATTGTTCACCGAACAACGGTAACTGTTGGTGCGCGATTGTAAACAAACTCCGCTGCGCGGAATCGGACTCGCGGGGGTCGCGACGAAAAATCGAGCGATTGTTTCGCAGCTGCGGCAACGTGCGCCGCGCGGCTCAAACTGCCACCTAAATCTATATTTATAATATAAGGAGCGAGCGAGAGCGCGCGCGGAGACCGGAGCGAGAGGCACACACCGACACGAGACTTCCACCTCTCGGCACTCACACTTTTACTAACTACCACCGCCGCAGCTCCACCTACATGTACATTTAATGCACACCAAGGTTGCACACGTTCCCAAGATTTTTCGTTTGCAAATCCTGAACCTAAGTCCGGGTTCGGTTTCGAGTTTTGGCGTTATGATTCGTTCCCAAATTCCTGTGTCAGAATCTGGGTTTCTGGTCCGGGGACCACGCGTAGTTTTTTACTTGTTCCAGATTTCCGATTCGTGATTGATTGACAACTTCGGGTTTGAGGTTTTTTATATATTGAAATACTGAGAAAGGACAGATTTATTTATTATATATAGATTTCGTGCAATTTTGCAAGGTTAAGGAGGGTTTTTTTGTAAAAAAAATGTTTTTTCGTCAAAATATCAAAACAAAAATGTAGATTTTTTTTCGTATAAAAATGTTCTTTGATGTGATTTTATGCGTTTTATATTGTGTGAGTGTATATACATATATACTTGTGATGTAATGTATAGTAATATTGAACTGTAAAGAATTGTCAATGCGAACGTCAGACTGTCATTGCTTATTTACCTGGTTCGCCGTCACCGGGTTGATGATAGCCGCCAGCTGCGGGGTATTCGGCGGGACGATCGGCGGGTTCGTAGCCATCGGCTGCGTCGCGCGGATCTTGTTTTGCTGGATGTAAAGCATCGACATGACACCGCTCTTGGCGTCCGGGTTCTCAGTTTCGACCAACTTGTCCTTCACCGAGATTTCCTCAGCCATTCTGCAAAGCAAACAAATTCACTCCATTACACTCATTTCCCAAAACTCTATCACTTACCGATTCCAAAAATCCCCCTCCCCTCCCCGCCGCACTCCCCTCCCCTCCCTTTCAAAATCCATTCCCAACGCCGACCATTTTTACCTTGCAACCATCGGCTCACGAAATTCAAATGTCGCGCCAAAACCGAGCTCCGAGCTTCGGGTTTCTTGCGGCGAAACCCGAGCGACCAGTGGAAAACCCGGTCGAAATGGATCCCGGGCCTTTCCCTCGTGTTTTCGGGCACTTTTCAGCGCGAAACCCGCGGCGAAAAAGTCGCGTTCGCGCTCGGCAACAGTTGCGTGCGGGTTGCGCGAAGCGCGCGTGACGGTGGCGCCGTCGGGTTTGCGCGTGTGTTTCGTACGATCGCACGGGCCACGGCGCGGTTCGACTGCACGGTGAATCCGTCGCGCGGACCATCCGACGGGCGCGCAGCGCGCGCTCATTGGTCGGAGACTCACAGTGTTGCCAATGTAGCGAAGCGAAGGAGCAACGCGGCGCTGAGGGGATTTTTCAGGGACACGTAGATATTTAAACAATTTGGGTCATTTCTCCGAAAATGAAAATATCTTTGAGCTATGACTCATTTGTACCTGCTCAATTTAGGGTGTGGATTTAGTGGAGGCAGCGGATAAATAGGGATGTATGATAAGCGCAGTTGAAAAAAGAACAAAGATTCATGTGTGAACAATCACCACAACGTGGTTGTTGTGGAAATTTTTGAGTATATTAGTCATGGAGTTTGAGATGGTATTGTTAGTGAACCTATTCGAATGTTGCGAGATTATTTGGTTTAAGATTTTGTAGCGTCGACAGAACAATGGTTTTTGTAATGAAACCGGAAAATGTTGTATGTTGGAGAGAAATGTGGGAATAGTTTTGAGAAGTTTTGCCATTTTCGTGGGAATGTAAATTATTGATATCGTTATTGTAGAAATGTTGAATAACAGTATTTGTAAACAAAGTATTACGTGTAAATTAATGTTAATTAATTAATACATGTAAATGTTAAAATATTAGTTTTAAGTTTTTCAATTTTCCTGGGAATTGTTATTTCCTGGTACATTGTTAATATTGTTATTGAAGAAATGTTAAATAACAGTATTTGCAAATAAAGTAATGTAAATTAACATGTAAATTAATCACATACAAATGTGAAAATATTAATTTTTAAGAAGTTTTGCAATTTGTCTGGAAATGTAAATTGTTGTTAAATGTTGTAATAATGTTGTATACGAGTATTTGCAATATTACATTTAAACTAATCACTTATATAATACAAAAAACAATGGATTTTGTATATAAGTGATTACTTTAAATATGATCCAGCCCTAAGGTTCCGGATCACCCATGCCATCTCAAAAAATTCCCTTAAAAAGTGGCCCATCTTCTAAAGGTTAATATTAATTGCTGTAAAAATACTGAATAACAGTATTTGCAAATAAAGTATTACATTTAAATTATTCACTTACATAATACAAAAACAATAGATTTTGTACTATATAAGTGAATTCTTTAAATGTGATGCAGCCCTAAGGTGCCGGATCACCCACGCCATCTCAAAAAATTCTCTCAAAAAGTGGCCCATCTTCTAAAGATTAATATTAATTGCTGTAAAAATAGCAGTATTTGCAAATAAAGTATCACATTAAAATTAATCGCAGACAAATGTGAAAATATTAGTTTTAAGAAGTTTTTCAATATTGCTGAAAATGTAAATTGTTGTTAAATATTGTTTCAAGAATGCTAAATAACAGTGCATGTAAATAAAAGTCTAATACAAAGATTACTGAGTTATTTTTGCAAACGTTAGTTAGAAAAAAAAGGAGGCGTGAATGTGTGGTTCCCAATAGAAAACAATATATGTGTAACATACATGATACATACATGTTCTATTCTATTCAGGTATAGTTTGTATATGAATACAGAAGGTATTCTGATCAGGAACCAGACAGAGTCAAAAAAATATTTACCACTAATGAATCCTCTTTGGAAGTCGTCACACAGCGGATGGCAGTAAGGAAATGTCGTTATCACTCGAAGGCTCAGAACGAACTACTCAGGTCTAATGATATATACTTTAAGCATCTATCGGCTAAAATCCTCACAATGAAGGTTTGGTTCCAAAACTAAGGTGAAAATTGGGGAGGGGGGAAAAAGGACGGAAAATGAAAACGGTGAAACTCTTCCCTTCCCAAACGAAGTATGCCCACAATGCTAATAAATATTAACTAAAAACTAACAATTAGTTGAAAATTAAAACGAGTACAGTCATTAAAGAAAGTTGTATACTAAAATTAGCCGCTGTAACTAGTTTATGTACTGAGATTTTCGTTTATTTAAACATTTGTTTATCAGCGATGCTAATGACAAAAACACCGTAATTAGGTATAAATTGTCGCCTGAAATCATTAAATCAAACTAACAACGCGTTTATTGAACTTCGAAGAAAGTAAACCACGCAACCACTTATGTTTTTGAAGTTGTTAGGTTAAATGCGTCCAAACTGCTATGCGATCATAGTTTCCCTGACTAATATACACGTTTAATAAGCATAATCGCATTATTTCAACTAACCGATTTGCCGTCAATTGCGTTTTTAGTTCTCCGAGATAAATTTTTACATGTTTGTGTTATTCAAGTACAGTAACTTTAAAAAGTTACTACAGTCTCGCACGCACCTTACAAATGTACACAAAGCCCCTTCGTCACAAGAAATAGTCGCAACAAATTATTCCCCGTATCAATGACCCGTTTCGACGAATATATTAACATTTCCAAAAACTAGTTCCAAACGCGTTTTTCGTTTCCTTCGTCAAACCGGGTCTAAATTCACGGAGTTTGTGTGTTTTTTGACCGAAACAAAATTATCAGTCCCGAATTGGCCCAACTTTTTTCGCCGCATAACTTTGAAAATGGAAACAGTCGGCAATTGGTTTTCCATTTACGGCAAATAGTTAACCAACGTTTGAGTGAAAATTGCAGTCCGTGGACAAAAACTCACCACTCGACAAATTCCCGGTTGTTCATCTCAAAATAAACGGCGCTGACAAATCGCGTTCACAAAGTACATTGCCCGACCCCGGGGATGAATAACGCGGCTTTGCGAGCGTCAAACGGGGCGTTTTACAATAAAAAGTATTTATATCGAATCCTAATTCACTTCAACAGAGCGCTGTTACTCGTTTTGGGGAACGGCTGCGTTCAGTCGGGAGTGTGGACGGAGCACGTTGTGAACGCACCCACGTTGTATACAAACATTTCGAACTCGGAACATGGAAACGGAGCTTAACGCGCTTTAGTCATTGCCTGTGTTCCATTCTTTAATCGACATTGTTTCTACATATTTACAAAAGTGCATGCATTACTTTCGCTAATTAACAAAACTAAAAAAGCTACTTTAATAGTCTTTTCCAAATCGGCATTTCTCCATTGCCATAAGTCTGATGTAATAAAAATGTGCATACACGTTTTTGACATGCCTTTCATTTCTCTCATTATCTTATTACAGTTTTTATCTTTGTATGTACTTAATATTGTAACAATAAACACAAAAAACGTAAACAATTGCGTTTCCCCTAAATTCTCAAAGCCTATACTGATATCGGTCATTGTCTGATAAACAGTCGTCTCGTTCAAACGCATTCTCGACCTCAAAAGAGTGGCACGCCGACGCGTAGGTGGCGCCACGGGGGCTCACGCGGACGTTACGTCCAATTCACAGGTCCGCCGACGTGATACGGATTTTCAGATTTTCGTGAGTTTATTGATCGTATTTGCGTATCAGCGGAACCAGCCACGCCGGGACCGCGGCGCGACCGAGTCGTAATGCGGCGGCTCGGATTTCGCGGGGACGATCGCCCCCGCCGAAATCGACCAATGACATTGACTGATCGCCCGTCATTTCGAAAATGATCTACTCCAATCGGTTCGTGACGCGACACCGATACCTTTGGAATCGATTCCCGGACAAAACTTTTTGACGCGAAAATGATTTTCGATGATCGGAAAATTTTGCCGACGAAAAGCGAGGGACGGCGAAAGTGTCGTCGGTTTGGGTTTTCGGCGCAAAGTCGGCCGATTTCGACGAATGACGTTTCTCGACGATTGCACGTGAATCTCGCGAGGTTTCGTTGAAAAGACGCAAGTTACCACCGAAACGCTACTTTGTTTACATTGCGACGAGCGACGAAAAGGGAAAAGTTTGCAAGGAAATGTTTGTCGGGAGAGATGCGGGGAACCGAGCCTCGTTGTAACCGATCGGAGCCGAGCGATTGTTTACCTTGTTTACGTTCGGCTTCGCTCTTCGTTTCCGGAAAAGTGCCGGCTTTCACGAACGGCGCGACGCAATTCGCGGAGTTTTTCGGCACTGTTGCAACGCAAAGTTGCCGTTGTTTATACTGTTATATATATATTCATGCGTGCACTCACTGCAACAAATGCTGGATCAACGTTTTTCGCTCGGCAATTATTGGAAATAAGTATGTGGCGCGGAGCTCGGGGGAACTGCGATCGCGAAGCTTGGCTTAAATGCGAGCTTTTTCGCCGTTCGGTTTCCTTTTTGCGCGCGGGGATATTTGTCCGAGATATAACATTGTTATAAACTCACATTTCAAAGTTGTGCTGTCAGCCATGTCTCAGAGTAGGGTAGATGTAGCGTGTAACGCGCATGCGCAGCGGGCATTGTTCCACTGTAAAGCCTTCGAATGCATGCGCGTTACAAAAAGATGTGCGCCCAAATCACGTATTCGTTTTATCGAGGCGCTGCGCTCGGCAATTAGGAGGTTTTGCGGAATCGCGGGCCATTTTTTGGTGGCGATACGAGCGGACGACGATTAGTATATTCTGAGAAAGTGTTTTTTATTGGAATAAACTCTTATAAATTAGAGGGATCCATGTACCCAGATAGGAAATAGTTTAGAAAAAGATCAGTGCAATATAATTTTGAGACATATATTGCGGATTAAATTAGTATTATTTATCTAATCTATTTGAGTAATTCACATACTAACATGATTTCTACAAATATGGTGCAAATATGGTACAAGCAATTGCGCAATATCTTTCAATCAAAACAGATACTAAAAGAGGACGCAGTTGCATATATTTTTGCAGAAAACAGTTTTAACAAAAATTGATGTCGTTATTAAATTGTATATTTGAGAACGGAAAAGA
>JABFPB010005315.1:0-13490 GCA_022817645.1 Ceratoteleas bidentatus
AAATCCTCTGAATGTGAGAGAATGTTAGGCTGTTAAGAAGAAAATCCTGCGATCAATAGATTTTCTTTATTAATGTACCGCGTTTGTTTTCCCACTTCGAAAACGCGGTACATTGGTTAGCAAAAAATAAACCACATATTTACATTGATTCCAACATTCTCCCAGAGTGAACAAATGTATTCATTTAGTTTCAAGTGAAAATATGACGTTTTAATGTAATAATGAAACACATTAGTTCCATATGGGCGTCAAGCACCCTATACAAATCATACAACATTTCAACAAATATTGTCAAAAACCGCCTGGTTACAATTAGGCCTAATGGAATTTTTCAACTGGAATATAGATATATTTATTTGCTGTGTACTTTGTATAAGATTTCAATATTGTATACAATTCTTAATTTTATTTTAATAATATAATACATGAAATATTGTAAACACTAATTTTATTTTATGTTACCCAACAGTATTTAGTTATAATCGAAAAAAGGGGGGTGTTGATGTCAAAGCGGACGTCCTTTCAAGGGGGGGGGGTCTGTCAATTTCGGACATACTCGGACTAGGGGGAGGGGGCCGTCAAAAATTGCACAAAATCTGCGGACGTCTTTTATGGACGGCCCCTAATATGCAATTATATCCATATTTGTTCAGTAACTGTTTAAAGTATCGCAATGACCTGAATTCAATCAAATTTCAAAATGAAATCAGTCAGTACTAATGATTCGTTTGATTTTGATTTAAATTTATGCAATCCATAGTATAAAACTTATCCTAAAAAATGATATCGTTAATAAATTCAAAGTAAACAAATTTCTTTTTAAAATTATAAGTTGAAGAAGATCTCACGAAGATCGATACTACATCTTGTGTGAAAATTACATGAGAAGAGTATATTACACCGGAACGTGAATGTAATTCCACAACAGTAACTTCCGAAGTAAAGTGTCCAATAAAGTATGAACCTGCAATCAAGTTTTCTGTCGATTCGTTTGCCAATTAAAAAGTGTGTCACTCGTCTGATAAATGAGCGTCGTGGAAATATGTAAAAAGCAGAGACAAGCGTTTAACGCGAGTAAGTAACACAAATATATGTAGCGAAAAGCTTCGATAAGCAATAATATGGTTCTGTTCCGAAAGACTTACGAGATGAAACTAGGCAATAACAAATCGATTTGTCTCGACTCGAAGGTATCAATGCCCGCCAGAACAATAAAAACCTACTTTCTTCGACATTTGCCGAGAGAAATTCGAAATCAGGATCTTTTTCGATTGCCGATGATCGGTTACACATAATCATCGGCAAGATTAATTTTCCGAATGCGCTAGTCGCGACGACAATAATAATAATGATGATAAAAAGGAGCCGCTGGGTGCGCGGCGTTATTATTTCGTAGAAAGCCAGTGCGATATTAAAAATTATCGACTTAGGGAACTATTGATTGAAAAATGGAGATTTATTTTCGGGCAATAAGTTTATCCGATCAGCATATGAAACAAGAGACTATTTCCATGTAACGCGATTATGAAACCGATAAAAATACATTAAAGCCGTGAAGCGTTCGGTGATATTGCGAAATTTTTCGGGCGTAAATTGTGCGACTTAACGAAAAGTCGAGGAAAACACTCTCCTTTTCTTCCGTTTATTTATAATATTCCGAATCTTGATATGAATTATTAAAGAAAGAAAGAATTGTACGGTGCAAAGATTGGGCAAGCGATGGCTACGTTCCGCGAAGGAATCTTCCGAGAATAGAAATATTCTGATATTCTGATAGGGGCAAAGCATGCATGAAACTTACAAATAAGAAAACGCGCGGCCGCGGTTTATTTGATACTACACCGGCAAATTACATTTTTTTGTTCAACGCTTCACATCTGAGCTTAATGTTTTTATTATCACGGAACTTCATCGCCCGGAGCCGAGTACTTTTTACATTTCGATGAGTTGATGATATTTCAAATGTGACTCAATTTGTCCAAGGCAATTAGACGTAAAAACGGAAATTAAACAAAAGTGATTCAAGCCTTCTGTGTAAATTGTAGTGTCAAGACTTTCATTTAATTTCTGACCATAATTATTAAAAAGAGGACATGTATATTTCAGGAAAAAAGGAAGAAACGCTTTCTATTATAATACGAACATTGCCATATTACCATATTGGAACAAGTATCTTCACAAATTATACTGATACATTGAAAAAAGTAGTTCAAATTTACTAGAGCGGCATTACGTTTCTTTTTTATGTCTATATAAACATTTTTTTTTATTTTTACCTTATTCTATTTTTATTTCAATAACAATTTTTTTCTGTCTTTGCATTGTTTGAGACTGAAATGAAATGAAAAATGGTAAATAATCTGAAAAATACGATAAAAAGATTAAAAAAATGTCTGTTTGAATTTATTTTGAATTTTTAAATTTATTTTAATTTTTTAAACCATTTTTCGAATTTTTCCCATTTTTTAATTATTTTTACCATATTTTCCAGATTATTTACTATTTTTCATTTTGCAACGTTGCCTCGTCTCAGACAATGCAATGATAGAAAAAAATAGAAATTGAATAAAAAAACATCTTTTTAAATAGAGACAAAAAAGACACCTAATGCAGCTCCTAAATATCTATAAAATATCTAAAAATTTGAAAGATACCACAATATTTTTTAATCTCAATCAAGTTTAGAAACATCAAACCTCTCCACGAATTTAGATTCTCGAGTCCGTTTTTCCGTTCGAATAATTCAATACATTAGTCGTGAAGATGCCTAAGACATACCCTTCCAATAATTAAACACGTGGGTTGTGTGCTACGCGACGCTCGCATATAAAATTAAATATTCGATAACCACGCAGGTAATTATTTGTACAAGTAAATCTGCCTGAAAACACGGCAACATCAACAGGCTTAATCATTTGAGCCGAAAGCTTCACCGCGCCAACTCAAACAATTCCGAGCCCTCTCTGAGCGCCGTTACAAGTTACAGTACCAAATTAATGAACTGTCATACATTCTAATTTGCGCATTCCTAGATGGTACTCATTCTACCTAGTTAATTCGGGGCATACAATTAAACCATCCATATTACCGTTGCATCCGGCTCGCTGCATCCTGTAACCCCTGTATCAAGCCCCAGATTATCATTCTAACAATTCCTTTCCTGCGTTTACCAAAATTTCGCGTATTTCGACTATCATTCGGCGAAGGCAGACTGACTAATGATTTTCCAGTGCATTTCAGGCTGGCAAAATCCGCGTTGATCGGTGGAAATAATTTATGCCAGGAATAAGCAGAATTGAAGGTTCACTTAAAAGTAGTATATAGGGTTTAGAGAAACATCTATTACACATACTTCACGTCAGTGAAGTATGTGTAATAGACGTTTCAGGGTGTACTTTAAAAAAACTGGAATATTTTTAGGGAACATTTTTGGTGTACTATTTATGACTTCTTTTGACATCCTGGCGACAGATTCGATGAGATTATAATCATATTTAAAGTTTTAAATTGTATTTATATGATTGGACAAGGGAAGCTGTCAAATTGTGAAAATGTGTCTGGTAAATTTCGTATCGGGCACGTACGTGACAAAAAGTTTTTGAAACAAAACTTTATGAAAATTCATTAAAATTGATGCGATTCGAAGTAAATAAAAAGCCAGAAATCCGCAGTTGTAGACGTTGCAGCGTTTACTATTTTAATTATAAAAAATGAAGGTAACTGGTCATACACCATGCTAGTTTAATATCCATCCTAATAAAAAATGACAACAACATAAGTCGAGATGAAACGTAGTAAAACATTGTTGACCAAAATAGAAAAAAATACTTCTAAACACAGACTGAAAAAATCGTCTTTGTCCAAGTTTAACCCACACTTTCTTCACACAACAATTGTAAATTAAAAAATCGAGATTAATCCAGAGGTAATTTCATGTTAAGTCACTATTGCACGATCGTCGAATGACGTAACCATGCGAAAATATCAAACGCCTCTTATCAAATCACCTCGTTAAATCGAGCACTCCTGAATCCTACTCGAAGAAAATGAGTTAACGATCTCGAAACCGCCGAACGCGCACGAGCGTCTAAAAGACCTCCCGGTGAATCGCATTATTTGCAAATCAGTAAAACTCCAATCGCGTTCTTAATCAAGCAATCTTCACACCGACTATCAACCAGTTCTTCAACCGATGCCATTACTTCAACACACTTTTCCCGACAATTAGCTTACACCGATTACCATTTTAGGTACCTCAACGCAAAAACTATAACTATATACCATAACACCTGGGGGAAAATGATGTCTAAACGACCATGTTTTATGCTAATTAACATAGATTTTATTTATGAAGTGTTATATTATGATTTAACATCTTATGAACCAAACAGCTAATTGTAGTTTACGTTACACATGAATAAAGCATTAAGAACAATATTGAGTTTATGGTATCAATAACATCAGAATCAATGTAAAATCTATATAAAATGGTGGCCTCTAAGCCAAAAACAAAAATTCTGTGAAATTTTAATTAAAATTAAGCAGCTAAATAAATACAGTTAAGTTATATCCATACAGTTAAGTTTATATCCATTTAAAAAACAAATCAATTTTGTTTGCAAATTAATATACATTACAAAAAGTAGTATCTTTTTCCAAGACACTGCTAGAAAAGACACCAAAACATCTTAAAATGAGATGTTTTCGCGAAAAAGACTACCAAAATGTCAAAACGAGTTAAAATAACATACTTGTTTTTCCCGTGTAGGAACAGATATATTATCATGTTTAAAAATGAGATTGGGGTTTAACGATTGCCTTTTTAACGGATACTGATAGTCCCAATAATTTATGCATTTCGGTGAAAGTAAGATTTTACAACGAACTCAGTGAAAAATCTACATCGACTGTTCCATTGTGACGTTAACATTGAGGTCAAAATGTTCAAATCATTTTGATTCAAACTTATTCTCTGTAAAACTAACTGGACAAGATTAACATTAGACCTCGCGTTACTATAGGGTTATATCCAATATATACTTAACTAATATATTATATTCTTGTAAATAATATTTTATTCCAACATACGAGAGTAATTTGGTTGGATCAGCATCCAACCAAATTACTCATATAATAACAAGAGATGCTAGTTTAACACTGAGTTGATCTTGTTTGATCAAAATCTTGTCAAGCATGATTTGGCAACACAAGTCTTAACACAACTTAGCTGTGGTTATTAAACTATCCAATCAATCCAACTTTTCAAACTTATCATTCCGTCGATATAACTCTGACTTGTACATTTTCCGTGAAACAAGCATCAGCATCCCAACATCGAATCGCCATTAAATTACCAAAAATGCACTGTCAAAATTAGAATCTTACGTAACTTAAACTGGCAGCTATGATTTAGCAAAAAAATTTACGAATGAAACGTGAACAATTGCCGGACGCCCGAAAAATGTACATTTCAAGCCTAACATTCCGAGCGAGATCTTAAATTGAGGTTATGCAAGGCAGCGAAAGAGAATGATCGAAATGCACTGTTTCTAGGATTTCAGATTTTACACAAATGTTATCCGAAATTTAATTTAAACATACAGTGTATCCTTAAACAAAACTCTCGTTGTACAAAACGAATTCTCTCCACCTAATAATTACAATTCCTATCACTAATTGTTCATCCGTCACTGTACGAATGAACCAACGAACGTAATCATCCACTCTGACATTCTTTTCGCACACTCCTCCCTTCCTCCCATCAAAAACCACCATCAACCCTCAGCCCAAGGTTCCTCCCTAAGACCCCGGTGACGTCACGGTTGGGCTAGGTCGCGGCGCGGTTCGGTCCGGGCGACCCAAAGCCTGGCCCCCGGGGCTTTGTTCTTGCCGGGCGCGTACACCCGGTCTCCGGTGCGTCTGTTCGGTCGGTCTCTCGCGCTCTCGCACACGCTCGTACGTCTCTGTCTGCGGGGCGCGTTTCTCCGCGTCTCGCCGCCCGTCAGGAGCCCCGGAGAGCACCCACCATCCATCCGCCCGGCCGCGGCTCACCCTCCTTTCGTGCCGAAAAAAGCAAGGCTCCCAGAAAGGACGCCCGGCGTCGTGGCGCTCTTTGGCTGATCAATACGTCGCCTCGTATACGCGAATGGACGGTCACGCATGTGCACGATGGTGGTTGGGACCTCTCTTGCCACGCTGCCGCTCGCCTCCGCCGCGTCCTCCGCCTCCGCCGCGTCCTTTTTCTAGGCTGTCCGATTTTTTTCCTCCCGTTTTCTCGGCGCTCGTGCATTTTTTACGCCTTTTTTCCCCCGCCGTCGGGGCCGCCGCCGCCGCACCGCCGCCACCACCGCCGGGCGCGCACCCAAGCGCGCGCCACGCTCTGCGAGAGGGAGCGAGCGCCCGCGAGAAAGAACGGAAAAGGAGCTTTTTTTCGCGGCTGTGTGCATGTGCATCCACGCACACGCGGCCACACCAGCACGTGGGAGATCGAGCGGCACACCGACGAGCCCGATACAGGGCCTGCCAAAATTCCGAACCCCGGCTGGCCCTTACCCTAGTAACAATTGCGGGGATGCTCAAATGAGGGCATGATGAGGATGCTGTAATGGTTGATGAGATACTCATGGGGTAACCATATAAGGTCTTGAACACGGATGTAAGAGTTGGAATCGATGTGGAGATGAAAAGGAATCCTGATTGGGTTCTCATTGTCCCGAAAAAATAACTCGACTTCGACGAGAATTGAACCCTCGATGCTCAGATAGCAGTCTGTCTGAGCACTGAGAAAAATGCATTTAGTTGACACAACCATGAAAAATTAGTTGACGAAAAAAATTGGTAGCAAAAATACTTTAATAGTCAAGTCAAACATTTGTTTGTTGCACTGACAAAAATAATAGTTTTGCATAACAACGATTTGTTATGGTTAGTTTAGGCGCCGACCATAATTTATAGTCACAGTGATCATACATAATGTTGAGGGTACCATATTTTATTGTTGCCCTAAGTACTGAAGTAGTTTATATGAATTATTAAAAAAAATCACATCAGCTATAAAAAATAGTTGTATAGTCTATTAAATTAGTTATATCAACTATAAAAAATAGTTGTATCAACCAATAAAAATAGTCACGTCAACTATAAAAAATGTTATATCAACTATTAAAATAGTTATACGAGCTATTAAAAAAACTGACCATTTTTATGGTTGTCCTGAACAGTTTTTATGGTTGTCCTAACTATTTTCATTGTTGTAACAATTTTTTATTGTTGTTGTGACCATTTGTTTAGTTATCCTTGCCATTTGTTTGGTTATCCTTACCATTTTTATGGTTGCGTTCATCATTTTTATGGTTCCCTTAACCATTTTTATGATCACAGTAACAGTACATTTAATAGTTTCTTTAACTAGATTTTCTGATTGGCTCCTAAAATAACCATTTAATAGTCGGGAATACTACATTTTTCTCTCAGTGAGTTGTCCCCGAGCTATTGAAAGACTTTATACATGATTCATTATGATATGTCTATCATACTATCATATCGTGATGTGGCTTGCCTTATCATAACCTGATCATGCCATCAGCAGTTTATTCGATGAGGCTCTGATATGGCATGTCACTGAAAGGACATGCCACATCAGGACCACACCAATGCCAAGCGTTACATTCGATTCAATGCCTCATCAGAACACCTCTTATCATGAAACCTGTGATCATGATCGGACAGAAGTGCGTTATTTATTGTCTGGGGAAAATGATACTTTGTAGTCCATATGTGGTGGTGTGGATCCATACATCAGAAAATGATCGAAATGAGATATTTTTTATGCTTCGACCAAAATTCGAACGGTCTGATCATAAATTATCTCCTTCGGATTGTTTTTCAACTGAAGAATGGTGAGAAAGAGGGATGGCTGGAGAAGTTCATATATAAAAAATAGGGTGCATGTGGCCTCGCATTTTGTTTTATAATAATTATACCTTTTAAATTTCTTCTAAGATTTTTACGACAATATACTTTTTATATTTCTTTAAACTTATCATCTATGGAAATAGACAAAAGTGTGAAAGGGCTGACAATTAGGTTGTTTAGAAGTTAGAGATCTGAAGAATTGGGAAGTGGTGGTGTTTATGAAATACTGAGGCTGCCTTTGAAGAGATTACACCGTTTAGTTGGTTGTTCGAATTCCAAAAGGGGAAAGACAAATCCTCGGGTCTATTTGAACTGATAATGTGGATCCAGTTCTTGGGAAATGACACCTAATTTCACGTGAAAAAGGCTAGATTTGTCTACACGAAGTTAGATTTGATCGGATTAGACGAAGTATAAGATTGGAGGAGACGTGGAGAATTTCGGATCAAGTCGTTTATAATTGCGACTGATAAAGTCTGAATCAGATAGGATGAGATAGCATAACATGGACGTTGAATTAGATGTAATGAGATTGAATTAGATTTGGCATTCCATATGGAATCGCGTTTAATATTCTAAATGTATTTAATATTGTATCTATGCACATTTGGTATGAATCGCCAGCATCAACAGCAATAAATTTGATATATCCTACAATAAAACCAGTCGTAAATGTCGTAATAAACAATCAAAATCGATCAGTTTTGAAAGCGTATTTTTCAAGAGTAAAAAAGCTCTTAGGCTTCGTATTCTCCAATCGAAAAGGCCAACTTTTAATTAGGTGCGGCGGAGAAGCGGTTTTCGTAATACCGCCACGTTTATCACATCATACAAGCCAGTGGAGCATTCAAAGTTCCAGCATCTCAACATTACGTCTTGCTATTCAATTACACACGTCGAGATCGTTGTCTTCGAGTTGTTTGCTTAAGTGTGGGAAAATGGATTGGTACTTGAGAGATTCAGATAGGCGACTGGCATCTAAAGAGTTTCGTACGGAGTGGTGTAAGGTGTTCCATTCAACGCACTACGCGCCCATAAATAGAACCTTAACGGCACCATTCCGATCCCTTGTACTTTAATCCCGAAATCAAGGTCGACGTCTTGAAATTCCGATTTTTTTTCATCACGTCGACGGCGATAATTTTTAGGGCAAGAAAGCGTTTTCAGAATAAAACGTCAGATAAGACAAACAAATGCGGCGATACACAAATATAACATTATTACTCCTCTCGGTTCACAGTGTCATTCTCAGATTGGATCGGGAAAAGTGTTTGGCAATGTACTTTTTTGCACGAAACCTCATCTTCGCAACGACACCGAATTCATAAACTATTACAATGACTCCGCAATCTCCCGGCACCTAATAATCCGGCCAATAACTTAAGCGGTCACACCTGGAAACCACCGTCAAGTACAATACCGTTTCGCAACCGATCCTCCGCGCAATCTCTCGATCTCGCATCGCGTGATTTTTAATTAAAAAAGTCCGACTTGCGATGATCAAATCCGCGCACTCGTTTCGCTCAACTAACCTTCGCGTCAGAACTTGCGGCAAGTTCGGCCCGCGGGAGCGGCATCGGCTGGCGCGCGCCGAGGGACGCATTCTTGTTTGCCTTAAATTAACCGATTAAGAAAGCGCCGGGATCCGCGAAGCCACCGTAATCTTGATCGATCGCACGCGGAAACGCTTTTTTCCGGCGCGACGCGCAACTTCTCAAAAAACACGAATATCCCACAAAAGCTAAAAATATTACATTTCGCCAACTTGCTCAATTTTCCCGAAGACTGTGCGAGTTTTATCAAAAAGTTGCGCGACATAAAATATGCGTATCGTTGAATGCGCCAACTTTCCTTCGCGCAAACTTTCGCCTCCTAAATCTAATCGGTCCGATGATAAAGGAAAACTATTCGTCGAAAAATTGGGCGACGCCGCGCGGGCGACGGCGGTTCGGTTGGGGGGAGGGGGTGGTTGAATTTAATTACTGTCACTGTATGTATCTTCTAATATTTCACCAGTTGCAATCTTAAGTATAGTTATGCTTAATTTGTTATGCTTAAGAATAGTGATAAAGACGCGGTTACATTCACTGCCCTCTTCGAAAAGTGTCTGTCGACGTCGCATGTTCGAAATGCCAAAAGGCAAATTTTGTTTCGATTTGAATCGGCGCGTTTATCGATACAAAATCGTCAGAAACTATTTGTAACGACTCGCAGTAAATACTTTATACCTTATTCGAAGGTAAGCAGCAATTTGTGAAACATTACGTTACTTCGTGCTTACCAAAAACTGCGAATTACTCAGCACTTATTTTGTTGGCACTTAAAGTTAAAATTACGTTAGTTAGTTTTTTAGGCGCCTTCGAAAACAACTTTCGAAATTAACCTACCTTCTTAATTATTTGTGATGTTGAATCGTTAAAGCTTTGTTAGTGAGAATTTGGTTTTATTCGTTGCCCCACGACGACATAACCTCCCCTATGTAAAAATCCAGCATATGAACCTACGTAGGAACCTGCGTAAGAACCTGCGTAGAAACCTACGTAAGATAACACATATAAGATGATGACATATATAAGATGATGATAACATATATAATTAACATTTATATCTTGTACTGTTGACAGTGTTAATCAACACTGTCATACAATAAAACATTTATTTAAACAATTTTTTGGCACTTTCTGCGTAGGAACCTACATAGGTTCCTACGCAGGTTCCTACGTAGGTCCCTACGTAGGTTCCTACGTTGGATTTTTTCATAGGATCAACGGGGGTGACACCCGAAGGGCCGCCAAAGTGGCCCAATAATTGTCGCGCGTTATCGCGCGGTGTTAAATAAAACGCCAATAATGATACGTATTATCGGACGCGCGCGATTTCTCGCGGGCTGAAAAATTTTGATACAGCCTGTATACGTGTATTGGTGCGCGTACGCGCCCTCTCTCTCGCGCGCGCGTTCATACATGGGAAAAGAGAACAACGGTCTTTTGCGTTTTTTTCGCCTCCTCTTATTCGCTGCCTCCCCGCCGACTCCTACATTTCCACCCATCCAACGACTACGCCGGGCGTTGGCGTTCTTTTGCTATCGGGCGCTCTCTCGACTATCGTAACACCGACCACCACCATCTCCATTGGCAATACCATCGCGAGGCACGCACACCCGCGCACGTACACACACGCGCCCCCACGTATATAATACACTTGAGAGTAACATCATCCACGAGCTTTTTCCAATTTCTCGGCCGGAATATACGCTGACATCTTTTTTGTCTCGCTCCTTTCCGGACCGGGGAGGAGGGGCCCCTCCCCCCTCGCGAGCGCCCCCTCCCCCCGCGTCTTAATCGACGGCCCCGGCACCTTCGCGGGCACACACCGACGAATTCGCGCGCGTTCTTTATTTCTGCTTTTCCTCTCGCCTCGTCTTCCTCCAGCTCGGTTTTTTTTCGCCAACCTCCCCGTGCGCTTTTTTTCCTATCTGCCTCGACTCGGACGACCAATCCGTGCCTCCGTCGATCGGGATTGCCTTCTCCTTTTTTCTTCCCACCAAAGTGCATATCGATCTTCCCGCACCTGGACGCCATTGCCTGGCCCCGCTGGATTTAAGGCAAAAGGGTGTCGGAATCCGTCCGATCTCTGCGGCTTTGGATAATCTCGTTTGCTCCTCTCGAGCACCGCGAATTACTGCTCATCGCCGTGTACTTCGCGATGATGACGCTCTAATGTACCACCCGACGCCGCGCCGGCCCTCCCGCAGAAACGATACTTTTGCTTTCCGAATCGCGGAAAAAAGGCGAGTCCCGGCCGAGCTGCCGCGTCACCGGGCTAAGCTAATCGCTGTTTTGTCGCGGCGAGTGGGAACGGGATTGTGGAAGTAGGCTGGTTGACGAAGAGGGTTTAGAAAGGGTGTTGGCGAGGTGGCATTACCTGGGCGGAGGAGATTTGGAATGAGGGGAAAGGGTAGATCTAGTTGGGAGTGAAAAGTGGGATAAATAATATAATCACTCGATGTGTCTGAAGAGTTTATATATTAATAAGAGCAATATAGTTGCTCTTATTAGCTACCCAACCATACAGCTAAAAGGTGCTTTTTAAGGCCCTGTTTAGCTGATTTTTAGTTTCTTTAGGATAAACAACATTTATTATGTTGTAAAATTTGACATGTTTATTGTACTAGTTGCGAAAACTAAATAAAGCAGTCATTAATATTTTAGATAATTTTGAAAATTTGTTGTAATTGTATCACCAGACTTTGTTCTCTATACTTTGTTTGTTATACTGGATAAATCACACAAGAGAAGAATGAGAAAATTCTCATTTTTTCTCTCATTCTTCTCTTTACGTTATAAATACGATCTAGATGGTAAGACTGAAGAAAATGAAAGATCTGCTTTGTAAATGATGCGATGTGTTTAGTTATTTGAACGAAGCAGTTAAATGATGATGAATGCAGTCAACTGCAGAAACAACTGTACATATAGTTGTTTTGTCAGTCAATGCCCAATCATATTTGGCTGACTATATGCCAGGGTATATTTGAGGTTAAAGATAGGTTAGCCTAATAAGGGTCGGTCTGGTTTAGTGTAGAAATAATTTTTATACATTTTGTTTTTAATATTTTTGTTATTGCTTCGAGTCGTTATTTTTTTCCAAGTAATGGATCAAATTCGTAATCAGGGGTTGATAGAGAAATTGAAGATATAATGACTATTAAACGGGTTGAACAAACCCGTTTAATAGTCACTCATTTGTTTTGTGGTTTTTGAATCATATATTTCATAAGGAAGAAAGTAGAAAAATGATGTTTTCTGAAATCGACCACTTTTGTGTGAGTCAAACAATGAATTGACAGAAAAGAACATTTTATTTGAAGAATTGACTATATGAACGAAGAACATATTTCTGAAAATAATACCAATTCGCACTCAAAAGATATATAGATATAATGTAATATATAATTTATATGCAACATTAGTTATACTAAGTTGCATGTAAATTTAAAACTATGAGATCTGATGTAGAGTGTCTGTTAACAATTTATGTTCACTCAGAGAACAGGTTATTTGGTTTAAATAAAGTTCTTATTCAAATACGAGCCTACTAGATTTATGATTTGAATTAAATACATGATTTATTTTACTTTGAACAAATATTATTTGTTTCAAGAGAACTTTATTTAGGCGAAGGGCGGGCAAAGCGGTTCGGCGGGCAAAGTGGTTATTCGATTAATGTTTACATGATAACAACACTGAGAGAAATGAGTGGCTTGTACGGTCACAACTGTGTTGAAAATCGCCACAGTCGATGGTTAAAAACAGGACGACTATAGCCCATAGTAAGAATTACCATTTGAGTGGTTGATGTGACCATTTCAATGACAGATGGCGCCACGCTGAGAGTTTCGAATGACACAAATTGTGACAATATTCACCACACTTCAGTTTCTAGAACATAATAGTAATACGGGCATTACTATTTCCCTCAGTGAAGGCAGCGCCATCTCCGACACAAGGTGACTCTGATATTGAAGTATAAAGTCACAATACAAAATTCGCGATATTTACATAAACAATGTGGAC
>JABFPB010005316.1:0-13484 GCA_022817645.1 Ceratoteleas bidentatus
TGAACCGTTACATTCGCTGTTGATTGGTAAGTCTGAAGACTCTAAAATATTTTTACGTAGTTGTCGAAAATATAATTACAATTATTTCCAGGTGACGCTGTGGCTCTGGTATCTGTAAATACTACAAACAATGCAGATGAATCAACGAAATATCCTACCGAATTTTTAAATTCTTTGGAGTTATCTGGAGTTCCGTCTCATATAATACATCTGAAAGTCGGTACTCCGATCATACTTATGCGTAACCCCTACAATTCTCACTGCTATAATTTTAACTGGTTCGTTCAAAGGAACAGAGGTGTTAATACCTCAAATTCCTGTGATTCCTTCTGATCTGCTTTTTTCTTTTAAACGCCGGCAATTTCCTGTCAAACTTGCTTTTGCCATGACCATCAATAAATCTCAAGGTCAAACTTTAGGAGTTGCCAGAGTTCATTTGGAAACTCTCTGTTTTTCCCATGGACAACTGTATGTAGCATGCTCTTGAGTTTCAAGTGCACAAGATTTGTATATATTTTGCCCTAATGATAAAACGACTAATGTTGTATATCACGACGCACTAATTTAATAATTTATATATATGCTTTTAATACGTCCGAAACTAATTAGGAGGATACATTGTAAACATTTACATGTAGCAGTTGGATTATCTGCGTACAGCGTTATGCCATACTTATTTGTATGCGACGATAAATCTCATGATGTATGAACTTTATACATTTTCAATAAAACTATACATTTTTCTATCGGTCACGTATAAACTGAACAGTTACTTTCTTTTACCCCTCCATATATCACATTATTACTTTTTTCCCATTACTACAATTTTTCCGGTTACTATACATATTCCCATGTATATATTTGTAAGGAATGCATTCTGTATAATCATATTGGTATTGTTTTTTCCCCGGCGAAGCCGGGTATTTTTAGCTAGTATATATATAAAAAAGAGATGCCGCGTAAAACGCCGTCATACCTCCGCCGCCTGGCCAGAAGAGCGATGGAGCGGAAGTTCAGGCAAGGAGAAAGGCGGCGAGGGAGGCTGCTGTGCAGGCCCCTCCAAAGGCCCCCGAGACCTCTCCAGCCCCGCGAGAGAAGCAGCAGTGAACCCTCCAAAGGTCCCAGCTTCTCCAACCTCCGAGAAAGCGGCAGGGGAGGCCCCACCAAATGCCACAGCCTCTCCGAAAGAAAAAACGCCGTCATACCTCCGCCCTCCGAGTCACAGGCCTCAGAGACCCCAGCAGCAAATGAGGAGGCAGCTCCACGGCCCACCGTGGCCCACCAGCTGAAAGTATCTGAGAGGGCCTGGGGGGGGACAGGGTGAGGTCGACGGCCAGGTTCCCCTTGGGGACAATACCTCCTGACCCCCTTGTCCGACCTGAGTCACGGGCTCAAAAACCTCCAGAGGGCCCAATCCCTAGGGCTGGACCTCTCAGAGGACGAAGAGCCACGCCGCGTGTGGCGGGCAAGTCTTGGGGCCTTGGAGAGGGGTTCACGGCCTTACACCCTCTAAAAGCACGACTTGAAGTCGTTAGAGCCTGGCGAATGGATGAATGACGAAGCAGTAAATGCGTACCTCCACTTTTTAACGATGCATCATCCATCCGCCATTGCTCTCTCGACATTTCTTATGGAGCGCTATTTGGAAGGGGAACATAAGGCCGTGGCCCGTTGGACGAAGGGAAGGGACATTTTCTACTAGCCACGAATCCGAAAGTTTCAATACATAAATAAGGAAAACTTATAGTCATATTCACTTTTAGTAGGGGCGGGGGATAAAAACAAAACTGTTCAGGAACAAAACATCCCGATCAAACATGTGTTAAGGGGTTACCTCCACTCAGAAATTTTGAAAAAATCGATTTTTCAAAAATATCACCATTAGAAAGTACTGTCCTTTGTCTGTATAATTCCAAAGATTCAAGTCGATCCGATGAACGGATGTATTATTTTTTGATCGCTGTAACGAACACTACAGTTCTACATTCCATTTAATCCGAAAACTTTGAAGCCGTTTTTCTCGAAACGACATTTTTCAAGTCGGTGGACACGATTTCAGACAAACTTCTCAACGGATTTCGATGAAATTTGGCATACTTCTTGCAAATTAAATTTTGGTGCCCTTGAACGAAGGAATTTCATTTCTATTAAAAATTACTATTTTTGCACGCTAAAACAGCCAAATTTTAAGTCAAAAAGTGACCTTCATTTTCAGACAGCCGCCATTTTGTTTTGAATCTATACATTTCAATTTCCTTCGTTCAAGGGCAAGTTTTTTAAATATATTTTCGATACCCATTATTGTTTTTTGTTTTAGATAAGCGGGTCACGAGTTATCGTGTCCACCGCAAACCCCTTCCGCTGAGAGATGCTCCTGGAAAATGGCTATTTCTCCGCCAATTAAAAAAAAATTGTTTTGAAAAAATTGTAAAATGAAGCCGAAATACAGATCTTTCTAACGTACTAATTTGTTTTTTATACGCATATTAGTTTTGGAGAGAAAAAATTCCAAAAATAACGTAAAAACGTCGATCCTGAATGGAGGTAACCCCTTAAATTGAAATGTAATAAACTGATTAAAACTAAGAGAATTGAAAAAAAACAGAAAAACTAAGAGAATGGATAAAAAATATTAGTTTTGGAGATAAAACTGACAGAATTAAGAGAATTGAGAAAATGAGCAGAAACTAAGGAAATAGGCAAAAGTAGATCAAACAAGTAAATTGATAAAATTAAAAAAATTATTTAAACTGACAAAATATTTGAAGATTGAGAGATCTTGTAAAAGTTGTAAAACTTAGAAGAATTGACAAAATTGACGGAATTTAGAAACCTGAAAAAACCAACTGAGTTGACAAAACTAGAAAGATAAAAAGGAAATGATAAAACTAGTAACATTTATAAAACTAACAAAATTAAAAGAGGTGAACAAAACTGACAAAACTAAACAATTTTCTACAATACTTTTAATTGGGTTTTGTAATTAAAACTTAAAACAAACTAAAAAGTCAGTTTGATGAACTAGTTGTCTAATTTTAAGGAACTCAATTGCTTTGAATTTCTCAATTTTTTTGTTATGTTAATATTTAAATACAATTTTAGTTTGATTTAAATTTGATTGCAAGAGAAAAGAAAATTTTAATTTAACTTATATCAGTGGATCGAACTACTGAATGGAAGTTGTTATATCATCAGATTTTGTTCATTTTGATTTCTTTCAACTGGATATTAAATTTAGAAATTTAATCGTTATACCATTATAATTTATTACGCACTGCATTTTAATGGTATTAAGATTTTAATGTTGGTAACTAACACTGAGTATACCGCGATCCAAATCTTGCATCGGAATTATTTTTGTTAAATTTGAATATATTTTTATCATTTAAATGATTATGAATCAATATCATTGTATTTGGCACGATTGGAAGTTGGAATTTCAATGAAATTACATTAGAAGACTTGGGTATAGTTTAGTTTACTTTAATTTGAACTTGAAGTGCAAATTTCAAAAATTTTAATCCAGTCGAATTATCTAATCGAATTTTTCAAGTTGTTTTTACGTTAAATTTTAATATGTCTCACATTGACCGTCTATTTGAAGAAACACTTTTGCCTTTGTTTCTTTTGAATTTCATTTCGTTTTAATATTTCACAACAAAGCTTAAATTGAATTTTAATATCTGAAAGAGAATTCGGTAATACTAAAACTGAATTTCAATAGTTTTAACATGATATTTATATACATTAAGCTTGTAAAAAATGATCAAAGAAAAAGTTTAAGCATTTGAATTTTCCAGGGTTTTAATATTTTTTCCAATAACGAACTTATGGTAATTTAAATGATTATATGAAAATGTAAATGATTTTATTTCAAAATATTATCTAATTTATCAAATCTAATTAATCAATTATCGTATTTTGAATTTAGAAGAACCCTATAAATTTTGAATTTACATAATTTAAACAAAAACTTTGTAATTCCTTATCTCAGATCTTAAATCTTTTCGACTACAAAAAATAAATTTAAAATAATAACACAAAATCTAGACAATCAATTTTCAAGTTGTAAATTTTCTAAATCGATTCCCAAAATTAAATTCTTTCCATCTCAAATCTTGAAATTATTTAATGGATGTCGAATGAAAAGTCATATTTTGAATCTTTCCGTCTGAAAGAAAGTTCCAAAGAAATTTTGAAACGAATTTTGGTTTCGATGAGAAGCTTGAATTTGAAATTTCACAAGATTACTGGTGGAGAAAGACATTCCGATGTGTCGGAATCCGTCTCTTTTGATTTTCCTGTTGTGTACAGATAGATGGCGAAATAACAAACGGGGGACAGCGAACGATCCCTTTTCATTGTTTTACTCGGATACGAATGTGCGCGTTATGAATGATGAATGCAGCCAATTCATACGTTATCGAGTGAAAACGGAAGTCATAAAAAGGATGCTTAAATTATTGACCGATGGAGTGACTCTTTTATTTTTCTCGACGAGGCTGGCCTGTGCTCGCATTAACGATTTAGGGAGCTTTGACTGAAATTGGAGCGACGTTTTTATCGTTTCATTTCGCTCCGCAACATTAAATTTCTCTGATTGCAATTAACTGCTGATTCGGTTTCGGATTTTCATTTCCTTTTGCTAAATAAATACATCTCGTTTTAAATTAAACGATTAAATGGGCAGTTTTTAGTTCTTAATCGCCTTTTTTGAATTCCAAATGTAGAAACACATATTTAAAATAAAAAATTCATTTGAAAAATTTTTTTTTAGATTGAATGAATTTTTTTATGAATTGGAATGAGCGGAATGAATTTTAAATTGAACGTTTTTCAATCGACTTCTTTAAATTCACAATATATAATTTTGTTTTATTATTATTTAAAATTTTTTTTAATTTTATTATTATATATTATTGTTTATTTTACATTGTATATTATGTTATAAAAAATTTGAAAAAATTTAAAGGGAATAAATTTGTAATATTTATAGGTTTTTTTTTAATTCCCAACGTTAGAAACATCAAATTATGAATATCACTTTTTATTTTTTCAACTTACTTTCAACTAAATTTTAATTAGCAAAATATCTTTTTCTCAAAATAGAAATGCTTTTTAATATCGTCCAAATTTAATTTGAGATATTTTCGAACAACTTTAACCGATCAATTATTAAGAAAAATTTCCGTCTTTCGTTTCCTTCCTCGATTCACTCTTAATTAGACTATAAATACAGCCGGACCATCGAGTAATTAAATCTCGAATATTCTTCATGTAAAAATAACGCGGCCGGATAAAAAGAGGAATAATCCACGCGAAAGAAAAAAAGAGCCTCACGTGTCCGGGAAATGCCGGATGTTCCGCAGCCTTAATGTTATTGAACTGGCTTCGAGCTTCCTGGAACTGTTTTAATTTTGTAATACCTGCGGAAATGAGCGTTAGATATTCTGGAAATATAACGAAAAAGTCTTAATTGAAAGGACAGATCGAAATTCGCTTTTTTAATACGATAGAAAAAGTTCCGAACTTGATAAATCGGTGTTGAAATAAAACCTTTGTCGCACAGTTATTTTAAATTTTACCAGTCATTTTCATTTTTATCATTTTTTAAATAATATTGATTTTTATTCCTTTAATACTTTTTAAATATTATTTTTATAATACATTTTTATTTTATATATTATTATATTATATAATATAAAACAAATTTATAAATAATATAAAAAAGATTTTATATATATAATATTTATAATTTTTTTCAATTATTCATAGTCTTTTTTACTAAATTGTACTAAATTATTTTCGACAAAATGTTTTCAATAAAAAATAAAAAATATTTTGTTTCTGTTTATTTATTAATTATTTAAGGAAGTATTTGCGAAAATTTACAAAATATTGATTTCGTTCGAATTGCTGTGAATGAATTTTTTTATTGAAGGAAATGTCAAAAAAGTCACATTTCATCACGGTCGTCGCACGATGAAAAATCTCCATGATGCAATTATGACGCAATGCTTACAAAACGATTATTCGGCCGAATCGTCGGAAATCGTAATCCGAGCGATCCCAAACCCGGACACTTCGCCCGAAAACGCGATTATAGCGGCACCTATCAACTTTGATACATTTGAGAGGCGCCCTGGCAATTAACGGCACAATAAATGATGATGTAATATTTACATGAGGTTTCGTCTTGTGCCGCGCGCGACGCCGTCTTATCGCCTAATTAAATATTTTTTATCATTTCATAAGTGGTGTATAATTGCGCCATTATAGGCCGCGCGTCCGAAAATCATGTCTTATTGACTTAACGCAAAAAGATACATTTTTTGCAAATGTTTTTACATAGTAATTTTAGAGAATTTTAAAAAGCTTTACATTTACATTTAAAATTTAAATGAATATTTTTGTATACAAAAATTTAATTTGCTAGCAAATTTAACATATTTTTGAATTCCATTTTTCAGATTGGATTTAAATTTGATTATAAAGGATAAATAAAAATGTAAATTGTACTCAAAATTTAGTTTTACAGTGAAATTTAAATTTAAATAAAAATTTTTTTAATTTAAATCAACGTTTAAAAATGATCTTATAATAATCAAATAAAAAATTTAAATTAGCATTTGCTGTTATTTTAACTTAAATTTACAATTTAAATCAACATTAAATTTAAAATTAGATTTAGATTAAAACTTAAATCGACTGTTTTATTCAAAATAAAGAAGTGTATATAGAAATTTTATTAATTGTTTGCAAATTATCAGTAGTCGAATATTGCAGATTTGAGATTAGTATTTACAGTTTTCAAGTCAAATATTCAAAGTTCGGTTCGGGACGGCAAATTCTTCGCATTATTGCAGCATCGGATCCGGATGGCTGACGAAATTGCGTTACGTGCCGTTCAGCACGTTTCTTGACAATGAAATTTCAATTCTCGTGAAAATCCAAGTGGTGGAGAAATGTGCTATTTTTGACGCGATAACAAGATAAGGCCAATATCTGCATTGAAATCGTTGGATTTGCTCGTTATCAGCGTAATTTTGATGCAATTTTAGTACAACAAATTTTTTTTCTGTTTTTTGAAAAAAGCTGATTTTGGAAAAATATACAAGTTTTTCATTCTACAAATTCTTAATTTCTACAAATTCTTAATGTTATTTATTACTTTTTAAATTAAATATTCAGTTTTTTAAATTAAAAACTTTTTTTAATTATAAGATTAACAAAATTTAATTTTGAAATAAAAAAATTTTACTTAAAAAAATGATTTTGAAATATAATAATTGGAATTTTGAAATTGAAAATTTGTTTATTTTGCAATTTAACGAAATATTAAAAAAATATTGGCATTGAATGAATATCAAAATTGACTTTTACGTCAATAATTTGCCATACAAAATTGTTTTCGAAAATATGTAGAATTTTGTTAAATGTTTTGAATTTCAAATAATTCGTTCTATAACTCGTACTTTTCATCAAAGTAAATGCAAAGCGTTTTTCGAAGGAAGCAAAATATCTTTCGGATCAGGGAATCGCGTCTCGAAAGCGCAACTGGAATATGTCACGTAATACGTGCCGGCTTTACTACAAACGCGATTTCGCCTGAAAAGGTCAGTGGCAAGTTGAATGAAGCTACGGCGTCATGGAGTGTTCCTGTTTCGTTCATTAAAATTTCAGTTTCGTCGGCAAAACCTCATTTATTCTATTTAAACAACCTTTAAAAAATATTTTAATCTTAATTTGACGTACCTGATTAAAATTAAAATTAAAAAAAACATTTTCTCAAAATCTTCAAAATTTAAGACAATAAATATTGAATTGTAAAAATGTCAAAATTAAATTTTAAATACAATTCTTCATTTCCTCAAAAAATGAAAAAAAATTTTAATTAATTCATTAAAATTGGTTTTTTAATTGAAAAGCAAATAAAATTCGCAATGAAATCTGAAACCCGACAAAAAATGGTGACAAAACTGTGTCACCCTGCGATACACATTGAGAGCCTTCGAACGGTGATAAAGAATCGCGAGTTTCGTGGCCTTTATATCTTTTATCACGAGTCCGCGGTTTATACGCCGCGATAAAATTAAGCAAGAAAATAATTATCGAGTGTTCAGTATAAACGTGAGAATCTTTTGTTTCACAATCAATCGCGAATATATCATCTTCATGCAAATGGGAATTTATGACGCCATAATCACTCGGCCCAGGGAACAATTATGTTGCGCAATCATTTTATATTATTCGTTATTGAAAACGGGAATCGGTCATGTGAGGTCCCTTTATTTTCTGCAACACGGAAAACGCGACGTCGGATCATTAGTAATCAATTTGCCATCGAGGCACAATGCCACTCGTTTCGTTTTATGGAACGTTTATTTTATTTTTTTACAATCTTTTTTATATTTATTTTTTACAGTTTGTTGCAATTACGGGCTGTTTACTGTCCATTAAAATGAATATGAAATCTTATTATAAATAATAAATAATAATTTTTAAATAATAAAAATGAAAAAAAAGATAAATTAAAAAAAATTTTGAAAATAATTTTTGTTCAAAATAATTTAATTTAATTTATTAAATGTGAATTTAAAATTACAATTTATTTAGTCTATTAAATCAAATTAAATTAAGGATATTGCTGATTTGAATTGGAATTTATTAATTCATTTAATTTCAGTTTTACACTGAAGCGAATGAAATTTTTTTTAATTCGGTTGTTTATATTTGTAAACGTATTATTTGTTGTGTAAAGTGTTGAAAAATGAGAACATTATTTTATTTTGAGAACCTTAAAAGTTAACTAGCTAACACCGGAAGCAGTTGCACTGAACGTAATGGTCATTTTATCGCAGACCGTTTAAAAAATAAAATAAAAAATAAGGCCAAATTGGAGAGCGATAAAAGCGGTGTCACGTGATCGGACGCATTCGGCATAAATTTGCCTTAAGTGCAACCGGTTGTCCAAATTTGGCTATTGCTGACGTTTACTATTTTCAATTTAAAAATATAGTGTAATGGTGTTTCGCAATGTTTGAAGTCTGAATCGGACAATTATTTTTATCTCTTGTGTACTTATTTAAGAAAGACGTTAATAGAAGATTACTATGAATTAACTGATTGTTTCCCAACGAAATTTATTTATAAATTAAATGTCGAAATGCGCAACGCGTCGACATTGTGAACAACACCAGGAAAAAGAGAAAAATGATTACATAAAGTGTTTCAAAATGTAATAATTTACAAAAAAATTCTTCGTATTTTTTCAATTTTAATTTGAGAGCTATTGAATAAAGTTTCAATAACAAAAGTTTTTTAACTTCTGAAGATGCACAATTCCTGCAGATAAACATTTTTTTTTTCAATTTGTTTTCTGTTCCATCCTTCTCAATTCAAATGTAGACTATACGTCGATTAAAAAGAATATATTATTATATAAATAATTATATAGAATTCCATTTCACCAAGAAATTCAGTTTTCAAACTTCGCGCCAATTTTCAATCTTCCCGCGTGATTGACCAAACAGATTAAACCCGAAAAACCGTTTTCCGCGATTGGCGCGAAATTCGAAAAACAGACCGACCGATAATGAAGTCTGGCCGATTTTGACGTAACCGTCATAAATGAATAAACGGCGTGCGCCATTGTCCTTGCGCGCCATGACAATCGGATTCAACGTCGCAGAAATAAGGGTTAAGGTTGGGATTAAATTAGGAAAGCCGTCGCGCGATCTCGCGGCGCGCTTTGGAAATCTCGTTGGCCGTAGATGGAACGCCACGCGGTCTAATGAGTCCAGCGCCGTATTTATACGCTTAATGCCGGCCCGCGCCCAGGCGTGGGCGTTGCTCAATTATGCGTCTCGTCTCTCTCAAGGCGAGAACGCGGATGCAGCAATCTGCATCGCTTGGGAAACGCCGCGTTTTCAGGTCCGCGGCTTTGTTCGCGCGTTTTTACCGCGACTGAAACTCGAGGAGAGATGCCAGATGGCGCGCGGATCGCAGTCAACATCGAAATTTACTGAAAAGAATCATTGCAGGATCCAATAGAATCCTGCATAGAACACTGCATAGGCGCTTATCATAACCCCCATTGTTGACTACTCCGATTAAAATATCTATAAGGAAGTTCCTTGAGGAAGTTCCTCAGGGAACGATGTTATCGATTCGATGTCGATCGCCGAATCGATGTTACATCGATTCGCCATCGATGATGGATATTGATTCAACCTCTATTTGACATTTTGACAAATTGTCAAAACCCGCATTTTTTTCACATATTGCATAGGATTTGTAATTGGTTTTTGACTCTCATATGGAATGGAACAGTCATTTTATTTGTATATATTTGTTTTTGACATTGATTTTTGTATATATATGTAATGATTTTTAATGGTTTAACTGGCTAATTAGAAGTTATACAATATCTATTCATATGATCTAACAAATCACTTTTCGATGACAGCCTGACTGTACAATACAAACAAACATAACAATCTTGTTCGTAGGTATAGCTTGTATGAACTATATTGTGCATTAATATATGCTGACGTAAATGTGTTTGATGCGCAAACACCTTGTCACATTGACCACACTTATATGTGGCTATTTCTTTATAATAACAATTATGTTTGTTCAAAGCGATTTTAAGGAAAAATTCTTTGCTACAATATTTACACTTGAAGGGATTTTGATCGTCGAGGCAACCGGCATTGTTCGATAGATTTTTGACGATTTTATGATTTCGTATACAACTGGTTAACTTGCTCGATGTCGAAGATTTTTCAAATTTTTTTTCCTGATTTTGGTGTTCACGGTTGTGAATCCGAATATGAGATATTAAGCAATCACATCTTATGAAAAATTGTTTACAATAATCACATTGGTACGGTTTCTCGCCAGTGTGAACGCGTGAGTGCCTTTTCAAGTCACTATTCTTGATAAACGCTTTTGAACAGTGCTGGCATTTATATGCTTTCTCGCCGGTGGGAAGACGAATGTGTTTCTCGCCGGTGTGAATGTGTGTGTGCCTATTCATGTGATCATCCCTGATAAACGCTTTAGAACAATGTTGACAATTATATGGTTTCTCACCAGTGTGAATGCGTGTGTGCCTATTCAAGTGATAATTGCAGGTAAACACTTTTGTGCAGTGCTGACATTTATATGGTTTCTCGCCTGTGTGAAGACGCGTGTGATTATCTAACGTAACCTTTCGGGTGAACGCTTTTGAACAATGTTGACAATTATACGGTTTCTTGCCAGTGTGAGTGCGTATGTGCATATTCAAGTGATCATTGCGTTTAAACACTTTTGAACAGTGCTGACATTTATATGGTTTCTCTCCGGTGTGAATGCGAGTGTGTCTTTTTAAATCACTATTCTTGACAAACGCTTTTGCACAGTGCTGACATTTATACGGTTTTTCGCCAGTGTGAATACGTGTGTGGTTATCTAACGAAGCCTTTTGGGTGAACGCTTTTGAACAGTACTGACAACTATATGGTTTCTCGCCAGTGTGAATACGATTGTGGATATCTAACGAAGTCTTTTGGATAAAAGATTTCGAACACTTTTGACACGGGTACGGTTTCTCGCCGGTGTGCACACGAGAGGGCATTTTCAATTGATAATTCGTAACAAATGTCATATGGCACTGATCACACTAATTTTAATGTGATCTAATACAATGACAGCTGTGTGATAGCAGTTCACCAATGTATTTGAAATTATCTCTCTTGCAATCTTTACAAGAAAGTTTGCTGACAAATCTGAGTTGGTAAGTTGACAAACGCTGTTTTTGTGAATTGGGAGTTTCGTGTTCGAAGTCCCTGGCATTCCCACGATGTTCGCTTTGAGGGATTAATTCAAACCGATTTGATTTGTTTATTTCAATGAAGTGGCGTTGCAAACTCTGAAATAAATCGTACTTACTCTAATATAATGTATTTTTTTAATGAGACATGTTTTAGGGTTATATATTGTAGACAAATTTTTTTTTGCATTGGCTATTATCCTATTGGATAAATATTTTATAAAATGAACATCACATATTATAATCAAAATGTAATTCGCTTTATTTTGTATATGATTTGTGACCTAACCCTAAATGACATCGTTACTGTGAGATTTTACTAATTTTTACTGTAATCTTTAAAAAGGAGACTTACTGCGAATTCCGTCCGTTTTATTGAAGATTCGACAAAGTAATCGTTTTCCGTCACTAGGTTTGTATATGCTGATTAATATTAACCGAAAAATAGATTCCAGTACTGTCGGGTAAACATGCGTGACATCAAAACATACGTCGTACTGTTAATCCCTGAACTGTAGACACTGAAGAGTCGAAAGTATATCCTCAATTTAAAACAATTGTAATATACATTCAGTTTAGAAAACGGTATAGGGAGAGATGGTTAAATTGTGCCGCTTGCTATACTGTGTCCTCCTAATTCAATATCAGTGTTTTTAGTTGTGCAATTTTTTTGTGAAATAGTGATATCTTTTTTTCAGATAAAAAAGATAGCGTAGTAACTAAGTTACGAAAGGTTGCCGAAATGTCACACGAAAACGTTGCATACAATTTTCCGATGGAAAAACGTATTAGAAATGCCTCTGTATATTCCGTGTTAAAAGATGGGGATCTCGAATATCGAATCTGATATGTTAAATCTGAAATCTCGAATCTGAAATTTGAAATCTTAATTGTAAAATCTCAACTCTCCAATGACGAATTTCGAATCTCGAATCTGAAATCTGAAATCTCGAATATCAAATCTGAAATTTCGAATGTGAAATATCAAATTTCGAATGTGAGATGTGAAATCTGAAATCTCGAATCACGACTTACGAAACTCGGATGTAAATCTCGAATTACGAATTTCGAATCACGAATCTCGAATATCGAAACTGCTGAGTCAACGTTGTTTCAACGTTGACTTAACCTCCGATCAACGTTAGCAGATAACGTTGATTCAACCTTGATCAACGTTGCCTCAATATTTGCTAAAAACGTTGATTTAACCTTCCCCAACCTGGACATTCGTAAGTTGACTCAAAGTTGAATCAATCACTGAGGGAAATAGTAGTGCCCGTAATACTAATATGTTCTGGAAACTGAAGTGT
Source organism: Ceratoteleas bidentatus (assembly GCA_022817645.1). Classification (NCBI taxonomy): domain Eukaryota; kingdom Metazoa; phylum Arthropoda; class Insecta; order Hymenoptera; family Scelionidae; genus Ceratoteleas; species Ceratoteleas bidentatus. The sequence continues at coordinate 13,129 of JABFPB010005316.1, forward strand.
GGTGCATATTTCCACAATTTGTGTCATTTGAAACTCTCAGCGTGGCGCCATCTGTCACTGAAATGATGACATCAACCACTCAAATGGTAATTCTTACCATGGGTAATAGTCGTCCTGATTTTAACCATCGACTGTGGCGATTTTCAACACAATTGTGACCGTACAAGCCACTCATTTCTCTCAGTGCTGATCCACCAACGTAAACCAACGTTGATTCAACGATTTCGCGAACGTTGAATCAACATTGATTCCCCTGGTTAAAAAACCTGGACGTTCTGACTAAAAAAAATCGAGCCAGAAAGTCTACGAAAAATGCAACAGAAATTTCGTAGATAACTGAGAAATTTCACATTTGA
>JABFPB010005317.1:0-13486 GCA_022817645.1 Ceratoteleas bidentatus
AACTTATCTTAAAGTAAGATTGTGATCAATTTATTGATATAATTTAGCAAAAGGCTGGTCACAGTCTTATTTTGTATTCAATATTTAATAGTACATTACTGGCGAGGGCGCCACTGCGCCCGAGCCCGGTAAGCTATTTTTCCCGACAGTTGAGCGGAGTAAAAAGTGGACTTTTCGCGCCTAGGAGTGAAAAGTAGCTCGAGGGCGTAGCCCGAGAGCGGCTTTTCACTCCGTGGCGAGAATAGTTCCACTTTTCGCCGCTCAACTGTCGGGAAATACAATATTAAATGTTAATATTATACTTTAATGTTTAATATTAAATAATGTACGACAAATTATTTTTGGATCGAAAACGCATATTTAAACTCCGTATTTCGGTTCGACATCATTTCAAAATCTTTAATACAAGACTTACCGAAAAAAGCGAAAGCAATGAGAAAAACGAAAACTCGCTTAAACATCTTGAGAATCTCGAGTTGACCCGTTCAACGGTATTTGTCACTTAACATTGAAAGAAGCAATACTGGTAATCTTTATACAGTCTTGCTTGAGACATTTTTTTAGATTTGATAAAAAAGTGGTTATTTACTGGATTGTTGCGGCGTAACCGTTTTGTCGCGTACATTTAATCAGTTGTATAGATCAAAAGATGTGGAAATCAAAGTTTCGTTAAATTAGCGAAAACGCATTATAAATGCATTATAAGCTGTATCTATTATATTCTAATAGAGGATTTTTAACATCTGTGTATATGTATTTAAAATTAGATGAGTATATTTGGATATATGTGTGATACATCACACAAGACAATTCTCGACTAATTCAATAATTAATACATCGAAATCTGTGTTTGTCTGTCTAATGTAGCAACTGTAACATTTATTTACATACATTTAACATTGGTATCATCATAAGATTATAAGTCTATGATTAACAGATTTTTGACTTTGGTTGCATTTGGTTGTGGCTTGATTTTCTGGCATATTAAGACTTCCTTGTATTTAAATAAACTAATATATCAGAATTGAAACAATCTTATATTAATTAGTAGGATAATAATCCTAATGAAAATATCTGATTTTAATTATTTTTGTGTGTACATGAATTCTAGGTAGATTGTTGTTAAATAAATTAATTCATAAAACTGAGAGAACTTTTGCAAACGTTTATTTTTTCGGTGTTTCGCTTATTATTTCATACTTTGTGACAAATTTTTCTTATTTATTCAGCTCCTATAAAAAATAAGTTTATTCGTATTTTCTGTATTTTCTCTTGTTTATTTAGTATACACCATTATTTCTCATTTTAGGATAGACTGTCGTAATATAGCGTGTCGATATTCCTGCGGTGAAAAGATAAAACTTCTTGTCTTCCAGTGCAACTTCGCATTCCTCGTTTGGATGCACCAGGAAACAAGTCGTGTACATAGCCATTTCCAATTCCAGCGAGAGGCCCATCAAAAAGTTTCTCGGTTTCCTTCGGGATGTATTTTTTAATTTCACTATTTCCACAAACTGAAAAAAAATTCTCATTTCATTGCAATTCATTTACAAATGTGTAACTAATATACATCGTGTCAAAAAACTATTATAAACAATATCTCTACATATCAAAAAAGAGAAATGTTCACTAATTTTATTAGCGAACATTCTGAATTAGTGAATATTCATTTTTAATAAGTGAAATTTCCCTTATTTTGGAAGTGAGCTGTATTTCATTTTTGAATAAGTGCAATTTTCAAAATTGAATTTCCACTATATTGTGAGTTAATAGCTTACATCTTTCAATAAGTAACTATTTATCTTTTTTAATTTCCTGATTTTTAGCTTATAGTTAATGAAATTCCACTTTTATAAATTTAGAGATAATGAAATTATTTATCTGGACTTAAGTGGTTTTTGTTCAAAATCAACGAAATTGCTGTAGGTTGTAATAGAGAACATTAGAAGGAATGTGCAAGTGCATATTCAATTGTAAGTACAATTCAATATTTATGTATATATCTATTGATTTATATGAGAAATTTCTGAATTTTTTTAATGCATGTATTCATTTTTAATAGTTTTTTTGCACGACAAAAACATATAAATTTCTATTTTCATACTGGTGTTATATGAATTTCGGTGGCCACATCTTTCATCTTTCTCATTTGATAAACCAAAGCTACATTGTCGTAAGCAATGTACGGTCGGAAAGGTGAATTCAGGGCAAATTTTTCTTCGGCCAAAAATGTTTCCAAAAACACATCGTTCGTCGGATTCAAAGCACCCGTCCACAAGGATGTCAGATTCACATTACGAATGTTCCTTCTACGTAAAAAGTCGATGGTTTTCTTCATCACTTCGGTGTTTTCGATGTTATCGAACAGCTGGTTGTTTATTGAATTTTTCTGGGCAGCTCCTCTTCTGATTGAATTTTCGTTCATTGCTTGGAAGTGGCGATTGATATCCAACTCGACCTGATATTCGGGATAACTGCTCGACAACTGCCTGAAAAGAGATTAGAAAATTATGAAACGTGGTGGAAAGTTTGATTTTGGATTTTTGAAATATAATTTTGTATTAAAAAATTGCATGCCCTTCTGAATAAGAATTCCTCTGTATGTGAAAGGGAAATCATTTTCTGCTATTCTGAGACATGTATTCTGTTAACATTTTCTAGACAGTAAATTTTACTACACCGTATAATAATTGCGATGTACAGTATCTACGTCGAAACAAATGCTTGAAACTAGATAGCTTTTCCAAATTGATATCGTAAATTCTTAGAGATCATCAAGTACAATTTACTTTATCATCTACGAAAATGTGTTTTCAGTTATTATGAAGTTATTTTAACCCTAGTTCGTATACTTCTTATGCTATATCGTTTTACGATATATTATTTTCGCCTAAAACGGTTTGTATTCGTTGAAAAGCATAAGAATGGAAGAGATATCCAGTTTTGTGGGAAAATTACACTCAGTTTGAATTCGATTTAGTTGTACCATTGCGAGACACGATTGTGTCGACCATTTTGAATGCTTCGGAATTCTTCATGTTTCTGTTTGTCAGTCTTATACAATTTGCGAAATAAGTCAATGATTTCATCGTCGAGTCGAATTGTGCTGCATCCGGCTGAAATGGAAAATCGAAATGATTCACTTTAGATTGATTCTAGAATATTGTTATTAATAAGTATCAAAGTATTCTAATTACTTGAAAGGACCCCGCACTTTTCTTATAGAAATCCGGTTCCGGTTAAATTGGCTCATTTTTTAAATATTTTGTTCCTTTCAAATATCATAAAATGAGCCAATTTTTTGAGGTCCTTTGTATTAAACATTAATTACTTGGAATTTGGATCAAATTAAATATTAGCACTATAAGGACCAAAATTTAAGGCTTTATAGAATGCTCAGATTTTAGATTTGTATTAACGAAAAAATTAACCACATTGAAGTTGTTTATAAATTTGAAAATCGATTTTGTGGCAATCAGAATGAACAAAAATATCGAAATTAGTTACAAACCGTGTCAACATTTGATTAAATTAAATTTTTGTCAAGTTCACTGCACATCAGCGTGGGTACTTACCGAATAAAGTGAATACGACAACAATAACGGAAATTTGCTTGAACATCTCGACAAACAAACTTTTCAACAGTGATCACTTCAATACCAGCTTTGACAGAATATTCTCTTCTCAGGAAAAAAAGTTCTGCGTAAGAGAAGTCAATTAACATTAGGATACGTAAATTCAAATTTTCTTTGTCAAATTAAAAATATGATAAAGAAAACTTTTATAAATTTAAACAATTGCATTGTGCGGAATCGATAACATGTTTTACGTAATTTCATTATTATTTTGATTATTACTATTATTATTACATATACACGGGAAAACAAAGTGTCTTCGAAGAAAAAAAAAGTTTAGTCACTTTTAGTATCTTTTTTTATCGAAAAACATCTTTGAGATGTATTTAATGTCTTTTAACCAAAAAACGTCTAAAGAAAGATACCTGTTTTTCTAGTATGTATGAAGGTTTTTGTAATTTTATTTAAATTACAATTTTTGAAAAGAAATCCGATGTCTCGAGTGTCACTAAATGCACAGCAACGTGCAGTTTTATTCAATTTTTTTATAACAAAATTTCTTTATACAATTTCGTAATTTTTACAAAAGTTCTCTGGACTTACATGCTCGAAGATAGATACTTTTACAGATTTCTTAAAATTGTGACTGCGCTGACTGAAGACGACTGAGCGACTCAATAATAAATCGTTCACAACAAAAAACTGAGGTAATATTTTACCACAATTACTTAAACATTAATTAAAATATTTCATTAGAAATACTGTTTATCTACGTATTATGAATGAATCTACGCAAATGAATTAAGACTGATACCGAGGTTCTTAGGTCTTTGGTTTTTATTTTAATGTTGCAATAATATCAAATGCCTAATCCAATTTAATAAATCTTTTTATCACATTTTTAGAATCACACTTCACGATTTCTTTTAAAAACAACGTATAATCTGTCTGTCAATCATTATTTGTAAGAAGCAATGTTATTTAAATTTCGATTGCCCTAATATAACACTTATTCTGTTAATAAATTAATTACAACTTCGAATTAATTAGAATGAAATCACGCTGCATTGATTTTTAATTCATCTAAACAGAATTTCATTATTTACATAATCAAACTGATTAACACTGTTATCGAGGTTCAAAAACATGAAACATGTGTACTGAACAATCAAATCGCGTACATTGGTAGCATGAGTAAAAATATCATAGAGTAAGGGCCTCGTGATCACAATCTTAGAGCTGAATTTTTATATGATTGGAAGCCCCGTAACAATAATTGAAAATTGGATTAAGTGTATCAGAAATATTGCGCTAAATACATGTCACAATTTTTACATGTATTTAGCGCAATATTTTTACATGTATTTAGCGCCTCGGGGAGTAAAACGCCTCTTTGAAGAAACGCCCTGTGAACATTTCGAAAAGTGGCATTTTTTAATCCCTCGGGGCGTAAAATATTGTGTGCACCACGGGAGGGAAGAGAAAAGTTGTTACAAATCTTGCCTTCGGCTCGGCTTGTAAACTTCGAAAGGGAAACAAACTGTCCTATTCCATCACCCTTGATGCACAAAGTACTATATATGACCTAATATATTATGCAGTTTGTAGGTTATATATCGCTGACTTTTTTCGGGCGACAATCTAAAGTGGAGGAGGTATGTTGGGCCTCGATAGTGCTAATTAAGAATATTAACTCAATATTTAATTTGTTGTTTGGCCTAAATTACTGAAACATAATAATAATAATTCTTCTGCTGACGTCCAGAAAAATAAAAAAAACTGTTCTACAAACGCAAAAAAACTATTGCAGATGTTGCACAAATTAAGATTAGCAGAAACATTAAAAATATATATATAATGAAACTAATTTTTACAGTTTTTTTTATACACAGCCTTTTACCAACAGTTAATTGTGTATTAATACTCCAGTGTTTATTTAACAAATAAGAAAACATGTATTACTCTTAACGTGTTTTAGATATTTTCCAAACTTTAGAACGTTGAATTATATTTTTTGTATCACAGGATACGCTTTTAGTATGAAGCTGGAGGGCTTTCATAAGGCAACAAGTTTATATGTTTTATCACTGAGTGCAATTTCACATTTCTCGTTTGGATGAAGACTAAAGCACGATGTGTACATGGTCATCTCCAGTTCTACGGAAAGACCAATCAAAAATTGTTTCGACATCTTTGGAGAATTTTGTGTTAATTTCACAATTTCCACATCCTGTAGAAATAAAAATAAATCAGTCCTTGTCTTTGTCTCGTGCTGAAAAATTGTTGAAACTTTTATAGAATTTTTAAAGAACATTTGTAAATCGTTTATTGAATCTTTGTTCCTCAATTGGTCAATATGACATCAACATTTGTTCAATATTGATAAAACGTTAAATTAACTTTCGTACAACTTTGATAAAACGTTGAACTAACTTTCGAACTATGTTGAATACATTTTTGTACAAAGAGTGTTAAAAATAATCTGGAGATAATCATTCTCTTTTTCTCATCGGTGTCACGTAAAATTGTTCTCCGATATTTTGCATATACTTTATATGAGTCTTCGTGACTCATATAAAATTTCGTCTCGTCGTGCATAACATAGCGTCGGAAATTTTCTGATGTAAAATAAAACTTGTCTTTCCCTAAAAATACGTTGTGGAACGCGGTGCAAAGAAATGTTCCACAAGAGTTGTAGATTCAGAAATTTTGCCATCTTTGCTAATTAAGAAGGCCAGCATTTTTTATGACTTCAGTATCGGCGACATCATTAAAAAAACGCTAATGTAAATCTTATTTTGTACAACAGGCACTCTATTTAATGCACAATTAATACACCCATTTATAATGTTGTTTTCATTTAAACATATTATCTAATCAACAACGGATTTACTTTAGAGGGGCGACCCATTTCTCTCATGTATATTTTTCCCTCACGGAAAAAAATTATTTACAAACTGCATTTGCAAGTAACTTAACTTAACTTAACTTTTTGCCAAAATATGTACGTTTGGCAAAATTGTACGTTTTATTTTTCCGTCTCGGAAAAATAAAACGTACAATCATATAAAATTCAGCTCTAAGATTGCGAGAGGGTTTTTCTCATTAATATCTTTTTAATATTCTACAGATTTTGTACGACCATAATACATGTGTATTTTGACCATGGGAGTTAGATGCAGGATAAAAAGATTTGACAGGAGGAAGTTGATTTAATTTACCATATAATTTGAAAAGTGGTTTATAAATTATTATTTTACAAAATAGGATATGCGTTTGAGATGAACTGCGACTGTATTCCTGTAGTGAAGAGTTTGAATTTCTTATTTCCAATTGCCAGGTTGCATTCTGTGTTCGGATGAAGAGCGAAGCACGCTGTGTACATAGCTAACTCTAATTGTACCGACAGACCAATCAAAAACTGTCTCGGCCTATCTGTGACATCGTCTGTTAATTTGACCATGTTGACATCCTATAAAAATAATGTTACCTTTGCAACTAGTCACACTGAGAGAAATGCTTATCGTTTAATGCAGCTGTAACGATACTTGGAACGGTACATGGATTTCAGCTGGTTACTGTAATTTGTGTTCCGTAAACTAAAAATCGAGTTGCGCTTACTGTAATTACAGTTAAAATGACGAAACTCATCCACAGAAGCTTTTTTAACTGCACTGAGAAACCTAGATGGCGGATAACGCCATCTAGATGACGACCAGCGCCATTTAAATTGCGAAAATCGCCATCTAGATAGCGTTGGTCATGGTGATTTTCGCAGTTTAAATGGCGCTGGTCGCCATCTAGTTTTCTCAGTGTGTAAGAATTACCGATTTTCTTTCAGTGCAATATCGACACTTACAATTAGTTTTGAGTGGCTCATCCTTAATTCACTAACCAAGCACTATAGTGATTGATTTATTAGTGATTTGTGAGAAAATAAAAATATAATAGTAAAATAGTTCGAGAAACTTTCTAAATTATTGTTTGCAATCGGAATGACACATAGTCATTATTTTTCATCGAATTAGTTCAAAACCTCCATTGCCACAATCAAGATTCGAACCCACGTCTCTCGACGAAGAAATTTGCACTTGTACCCCCCTGGGCCAACGACGCTTAAATTGTTCAGACTCATTGAAAACTTTAACATCAAGTTTATTCAAATAAAATTATTATTTACATAGAACTTTGAAACGAATCTCAAAATAACGATTTTGGCCTATTGGTTATACTTTCATATAAGTTTCTGGAATACACTAAGGTAGTGAGTTCGAATCTCAGCTAAGGTGAATTTTTTTATAAGTTTGGTTTTTTATAAATTTGGTTTTATAAGTTGGGGTTTTCTAAACTTGTTCTTCAAAATACTTCTTCGTCATTGATGTTCAGTCATTTTAACTACTTTCACATTCGAAATGATAAAATATTTCTTACCGGTGCTATGAAAATCTGTTTGGCTACATTCCTCATATCCTTAATTCGATTTTTCAGCTTTTCTTCGTCATAAATAATGTACGACTTGGTATTCGGAGTGTCCATACCAAACTTTTTGTCATTTAAAATAATTTGCTCAAAAGTGTGGGATCCGCTTTGACGCTGTTTGGTCCACAACTGCGCCAGAGACGAGTAAAATTTTACATTTTTCTTCTGCAAGAACTTCATAGTTTTTTGCATAACTTCGGTGTCAGATATATCATTAAAGAACTGATGGTCAATCGGAACACTACCGGGTTGAGTTCTCCGGAAGTGCTGCTGGGTTGCAAGAAAGTAGGTATTGACACCCACTTGAACTCGATACTCGGGAAAGTTGAACAGTGCTTGCCTTAAAAGAATTAAAGTGTAAAGGAATAATGGCCATCGTTCATATGTGTTATCTACGAATTGTTTTGTTTTCTATTTATACCAGGGTAAGGCTTTCGTGCATCGACCATTTCTCATTTCTCGAATTTTTTCATTTTTCAGCTTGTCGATTTGGTACAGCTTCTGAAATAACTCGACGAGATCATCGTCAATGGCTTTCTCTGCTTTATAGAAATCTGAAGATAACATATAGACAATTAATTTCCATGATTCAATGAGCATCAACACATTGAATACAATTTGAAGGAATGTTAACTTTGTGCTGATCTAGAACTTAAGTCTTTTCGAGGGTACTTACAACGGGTCCTGACTCCAGTGTATGACGTAAATACTTTAATATTGAATAAAACGAGATTAAACATCAAGATTAAGCGTCATTAAACAAGAAAATAGAATTTTTTCTTAGATTTTATTTTATGCCATAAAGTTCTTGGGTATATGAAATGAATATTTTTGCAATATTCGAATTTAGCATATATAAGATAAACAATTGATGGTGGTTTCATTTTCCAGAAGTATTTATATTTCCAGAGGTATTTATAGTGTTTGCTTTTTCCTGAAAAATGTGTTTTTAATATGGGACAAACAGTAGAATACTTACGGAAGGCAGCAACAATAATGAGAAACAGTAAAATTTGTTTGTACATTTTGCGGCTTCCGAAAAGATCAACTTCTCGCCAGTCCTTCTTAAAAACTATGCACTGATCGACGAAGAATGACTTTATGTAGATTCGCATAAAAACATTTATAAGACGTTGATACGTTACCTATTGTGATAAGTGAAACGTTTCGAATCTGTAAATATGTCTTCGACGTGCAAAAATGTTCACATTACTGCTGTTTAAAAAAGTCTCAATTATTTCGAGTTTTAGCGGTATTGACATTTGTCACGTACATTTTGCCTTGCTTTTCATTTAAGTTGATATATCTCTAGCTCCGAAGATTTTTTACCATTCATGAATCTATGACTTGCGTAACTACACCGAAAAAAAGTTCGGCGATATCCACCAGACTTCCTGTAGAAATACGATGACGCGGTTTGTCGATGGTACTTGTCTGTAGTAGCAACAATCCGCGGCCTGTGCTGAGCACATTGTTTAGCGCATTGTTGTGAGTCTGTGCGAGACAGTGCAAGAGAGAGGGAAGACATGTTATGAAACCAATTTGATATTGTAGATTCGACAAATTATTTTTCCGTGTACAGTAAAACTCCGATTTAGCGGCAGTTTAATGTCCTTTGTTTTTCGTAAGACAACCATAAGAAGAACAAAGATGCAATCTGTCGCTAAATCGGAGTTCTACTGTATATACGACTGACGCAATATTATTTATCTTAAGCATTGAAAGCAAATTAACAAAAAAATTAACAAAATACTGAAAGTCGGTTTTGAGCACGCTATTTAAATTATATATTTTTCGTGACTTGTTAATTTTTAAAATGATTTTGATGTAAAAAGTTTTGAAAATGAAATGAAATTTGCTTACTTTTCGTTTTATGAGCATTTAGAATTATTTGTCGAGCTGTTGGATTACTATACTATACACTCTTAAAATGTACGTTTATAATAAAAGGAATTTTTTCATTATAAACAGATTTTCCGTTCAAATTTTTCATGAGAGAATTACTATGAAAAGAAAATCTTGTACACATGAATAGTTTTATTATGAAAGGAAAAAAGTTTCACAATGAAAGGAAGAACATTTTCTTTAATTAAAATAAATGTGTCTTAACTTATACATTTTCGGATATCGTTTTCGGAAACACCAAAGATGCTCAAGAATTCATCGCACTACTTATTATTTCATTTTATTTCACGGGAGCACATTCATTGGCCGAGCAACGAAAAGAATAAAATAAGGCTGCACGCCGGTGTCATAGCGGCGATTTTTCAACACAACGAATTCTGGCCAGAACGACGCTATTGGAAATCAGCTAGAACAATTTAAAGCTGCTTTCGCGAGTATCACGGGACACGGTAGTGTCCCTGGCCAAGTACATTGCAATGATAAAACCTTTTTTTGTGAAAGGAAGTCTTTTAATTGTGAAAAGAAATCTCTTTATTTCGAAAGGAAATCTTTTTATTATGAACAGATTTTACATTTATCATAAAACTATACTTATTTTCGTTCTAAAAAGAAATCCTTTTATAATAAAAAGAAGTTGCATCATAATAAAAGGAAATTATAATAAAACTACTGTCCTCTCGCTAGAAAAAGAAAATTTCTAAGAGTGTACAGTAATACTGTGTTGGGGTTATACCATATTTATTTATTCTTTTTATAAATACATTTATATAAATACAATACTACGTGCGGATTATAAACTGGAGGTATTATTATGCAGTAATTTAACTCCACTTTCCTCCTTTTTTTTACACAACTGACGGAGACAATTTATCTACAATATTACCGGATACGCAGATATCATGTATAACCCTGGTACTCCAGAAGTATATAGTTTAAACTTTTTTTCCTCAAGCGCAACTTCGCATTCAGCATTTGGATGTAGGAAGAAACAGGCAGTGTACATAGCTACTTCCATTTCAACTGGGAGTCCCAACAAAAAGTTGCTGGTCAAACTTGAGGGATTTCGTCTCACCTTGGACACAAGCTGTGAAATAAGGGTTTACATTTAAAATCAATTTGAAGTTGCTTGTTAATCGTTTATGTGAAGTTCACATAAATAATTTTATGTGCCTTCTATGAAACAAAAAAAAAAAGACCTGGGAACCTACGCAGGAACCTATGTAGGTAAATTGTAGAATGTGGTAAATTATCTTTACCACATTCTTTTTACGAAAACTATTAGGTATTATATTATACATGTAATCAGATATGCACATAAAAGCTTCAGTCTAAATCCAGTACATAGAGACAATTCTAAGATTCAGATGTGGTCTATCCTAGCACAATGAATAATATTGACTCCCATGTGAAGCTAGTATAGGTCACATTAAGATTGATATATAAACAAAATACGCCCTTGATGACCATTGATGAGTTGTGAACTCATATGATTAAAGTCCTATGATATATAACTTTGTATCTATAATAAACTTTGAATAAAATAATAGTGAATGCTCGTTTCTATTAAAATCCCACAAAATGGGCGCAGACTGGATTGTATTTAGATCTTTAGATTCTTCCCCAACCTGGATCTAGACTGGATGTTTTATGATCTCCACAACCTGTGTCTATACAAGATATGATTCTGACTCATTTCAGGTATGTTTCTGGGTTTAGTGTGTGAAGATAATTTAGGTAATATATGGATTAAATCTGAACTTAATCCATATTTAAGTAAATTTGTAGAAAAAGAATGAATTGATTGCTCACCGGTGTTACGGATATTTCTTTGTCAATGTTTGTGAGGTTTTTTAATTTCTTCTCTACTTTCTTCGAGTTGAACGCGATGTAACTTGGAGTATTCTGAGCCGAGACATCAAATTTTTCATCACGTAAAAAAACTTTTTGGAAAACATGGGGTGAGGTTTTTAGAAAGGATGTGGTCCACAGATTCACCAGGTTATATTGATGCTTCAAATCGATAACTTTTTTGCTTAAAAACTGAAGCGTTTGTTTCATTACAGAGGTGTCTTCAATATTCTGAAATATCTGTTTGTTGACAGAAGCTCGATGTGTGTGTATAGTCGATTTCATGGTTTCTGAAACTGCTGAGAAGTAAAGGTTTATGGTTCTCTCAACACAATACTCTGGGGACATATTTTGGAATTCCCTGAAAACAGATAATCGAATTAATCGATGAAATGTGTCGAATTTTCGGATGTGCTTGCATGAACTATCTATAATTTTATTTTCGTTATAAATTTGCTACTGTACCAGTGTGAGGCGGAGCTGTGGGGATAGCGTTTTCCTTCTTGTGCAAATTTATGAATTATTTTTTCTTCTGCGTACAATTTGCGGAACAAATTGACTAGTTCATCACCTTCAGTGGATTTATTTGGTTTGGCTTTGGCTGGAATGGCGAAAAATGGTTATTTACATATTTTGAAACACTAAAAACGTTTTTTAATGTAAAAATTTGACGTTTTCATTGTGTTTTACATCAACCAACCACAATAACAGATTTCTCGGTCTCGAAATGCGTTAAGGGTAGTACTTCAAAGTATATCACGAACTTCAGAATTGTATTATACTTCAAAATTGTATTACTGAATAGACTTAATTCTGGATTCTTTGTACAATAATGAAGCAGTAGTGACTTCGATTTGATGTATTAATGAAGATATAATGGATCATCCATAAAGTACGTTTGCCGATCAAGCAAGATAGATTTATAGTTTTACCATTGGTAAAAAAAATATAAAATCACGAAAAGCGATTGTAATTTATGGTCAGGACTTAATGAGTGTTCTAATCCTATTATTTAAGGTTATCAATCCAAAACATTTTTTATTATATATAAAACATGTCAATTAATACAATTATTATTAATAATGCTTTTCTATTTTAATTCAATCTACAATCAGCATTCTTGATTGAATTGTTCGAAACAAATAATAGGTCCCATTAACGCTGATTTGCCAAATATTTAATATGGGTTTTTTTATCGTTAATCCAGTACTTAAGTTAACTTAGACTGACCAAAGTACTCAGAGATAATAATTAGTAAATGTATATCCCCAATAAGGTGGATATTCGAATTTGTGTAATTGCCCGCTTAAAAAAGAGCTTGGTAGTAGTCTAGCAACAGTCTGGCAACATCCATGGCAACAGTTTGGCAGTAGTATGGCAGCAAACAGGCATCGGTAAGGCAAGAGTAAGGCGTCCAGGCTGGATCATGATCGCAAGCCATACTGTTGCCCGACAGTTGCTATACTCGCGCCATGCTTTAGCTGCATCGATACCAAACTGCTGCCATACTGTTGCCAAACTTTTGCCAGCCGCGCAACCTTTCCCGCAAGTCGACTGTCTGCGTAAGGGTACACTGGGAAAACTAGATGGCGACCAACGCCATCTAGATGGCGACCTGTACCATCTAGATGGCGACTAGCGCCATTTAAATTGCGAAAATCGCCATCTAGATGGTACAG
>JABFPB010005318.1:0-13486 GCA_022817645.1 Ceratoteleas bidentatus
ATAGAATTTGAGAAGTTAAGGTGATGTTGAACGCAAGAAGCAAGTTCAATTCCGCGGGTTGGCGCGAAAAGTGATGTTTCGTTAATTAAGAAAAAAATAGAGATCAAATATTGATTTGCTGACCAGAGCGAGATTCTCCGTAACAAATCACGTGTTTTGAACTAACTGTCGACTATTTTCAATAGCAAATGTTCAAAAATAGTGAGTTCTTGTTTTTCGACGTTTACTTTCGAGGTTACGTGTCACCTCAAAAACTAAAAATCACTATTCTTGAACATTTGATGTCTACAATAATCGTCAAGTAGTTCAAAACACGCGGATTTTTACGCAGTATCTCGCTCTGGTATCTCGCACTAATTTTTTCTCAGTTAACGAAACATCACTTTTCGCGCCAAACCGCCGATTTAAACTTGTTGAATTTTATAGGGTTGAATGGCCAGTACACGGAGAAAAATGTTTGGTTGCGACAACAAAAATTTGGTTGTGACAACCAAAATGTTGGTTGCGCAACAAACATTTGGTTGTCATAACCAAAACAAAACCAACATTTTTCTCCGTGTACACACACTGTTAGAAATCTGGTGTTAAAAAAGTGTTAAAAGGTGAAAATTTCACTCGAAATTCGAGTCGATTCTTTGAACAATCCAATGAATAGTTTTATAAAACGAAAAAATATAGTGCACATAACTACCGTCTACTTAGCAAATTAGCTAATACTTTCATTCGACATTACAACTAATAACTGTAGTAGACACAAATGTTCAGAGGAATATGGTTGTAATTTATGCAGAAAAACTTGTTGCATTATAGATATTAAGGGCTTAATAAATAAAGTGATAGATCATTTAAACAAAGTGATGCTAATAACAGCAAAGCACAAAACTTTAACGCTTACTCTACAAAGATGTCGTTCATAAGCCCTATTCTGCCAGTAAGATGAAAATTTGCAGGCACAGTTGTTTTCGCTCATATTATAAAAGTACAGAAATCTCGTGACAAAAAAGAAGGTGCACTGTCGATTGTTTGCTTAACGCTGTTGCCTAAGAAACTCAATATTGATCCGCTCAATATTTCACAGACCACTTACCATCATAAGATAGTTAGAAACCTTTCGAACAAATTATTTGATTTTTAAATAAACTTTTGCTTCCGAAAACGATTATTCATGTAAAACTGATTATTTGCACTCGTCGATTGCCCAGTTAAAAATGTATAAAAAACCATTCAATGGAATAGAGAAAACACTAATAACCGCATAGAAACCATTTGGTTATACTTAGACTAGGAACTACGGTCAGATGCATACAAAATGAAAATGGTCTGATGCATATAAAATTACATATGGCTTAACCAATCATATACTAAATCCTATACAAAGTCCGGCAAAGTGCTGAAAAAGACTGCACTGATAAAAATCTTTTGTCACAGCCATGAAAAAATGGTCGCCAAAAAAAATTACTTACAAAAACCATTTTACTAGTCAGATTAATTATTTGTTTCTTGCATTAACGAAAATAAGAACAGAACAGTAAACCTAATTTTTTTTTAATTAGATATACTGTTATCTAATTTTTGTTATCTAATCTGAGGTAAATTATATCTAATTTTTTTCGAAAGTTATGATTTATACGAAGGTAAATTTTTGTTAATTAAAAAAATGTTAAACTATTTGTTTGTGTCTCCCTGGACTCCCTTTTCCTCGAACATTTTCATTGTTGTATCAATTTTGAATTGTTGTGACCATTTGTATGGTTGTCCTAATCATTTTCTATAGCTGCTTTTATAATTTTTTTTGGTTACAATACATTCAATACTCACTGTAACTACACTTTCTGCTTGGCGTCTAAAATAACCATCTAATAGCTGGGAATACTAAAATTTTCTGTCACTGTGCATACAAAACTAATTACAAATGTCCTTAATGGGAATTTTTAATTGGGTAATGGCATACACAACATGAAAATTCACTCAAGAACACATTCAACACAGTCAAGTCGTTTATTGCACAAACGAAATGAAATAAAAAAATACTTCCGCGCTGACTGCGCAATTATATTAACATACAATTAAGCGCACCCCTATTATCGAATTAATTGTTATTACGAAAAATCGCTATAAATATCTGCCATGTAATGCGCTAACATATTTGCCAGTTTTTTTAGTACAACAGAAAATACAGACATGAATACTAGTGGCTTCCTTGTCGTCGTTGTGAGCCTTATGGTAACATTAACTACTTTAAAACGTTGCACAATTAAATGTTATAATTAGACAAGTTCAACTAATTTAGCTAATCAATGTGTTTTCGTTATGCAATTTGTATGATACAAATTTATTGTTAATAAGTGCAGTTAATATAAATCTATTTTTTCTAAAAACGTTTTTTTTCAGGCTGGTATCGCTGCAGAATCAGAAGTGGAAAAGCAAACAGACAAAAATTACGTCCAAAAAGTGGTGTTAGACTGTATGCATGACAATGGGTTGAGGCAAAGTACGACTTATCAATTTCAAGTCGCACATATTCGATAAGTGGCATTTATCGCACAGCTTTGGTGGGCACCTCTGTCAAAACTCACGTATTGAATCATTTTGAAACATATACGCGTTGTTTCAACTGTCAGTAATTTAATAACGCATTCATAAGAGTACACGGAGAAAAAAAATGCAGAACAATTAACTGATATGTTCACTGTTTTCACAATTGAGTAGCTGGATGTTAAAAGGGTCCGAGCGCTCGAACCGCCAATATCTCCGACAATTTTAGTCGGATTGATTTGAAACTTTCCAGAAAACATCTTTGAAATGTGATGAACAACTTTGCCGCTTCAACTTTTTCGAGCCGAAAACTTCGCCGCAGACTTTTTTCCGTCAAAGTTCGAAAACGCAAAAATCCGCGCGCTCGACTTTGTTATTTAATATACCGAACCTGCTCAAATTTGAGTAAAGTTGAGTTAGCCTGTCGCCTTCTGTATTAACAGAGAATGTTTTCTGAAAATCTGAAAGCAATTGGTGCATAACTCGCCAAGAAACAGCGAGTTGATTTCGCGACGCGGAAAATAATCAGTTTTTATTATTTATCTCAAGCGGTTTCAACGATAACAAAAAAACATTACTGGAACAAAAATATAGGAAATTAAATTCTCTACAACTACGTATTTTTTATTTTCCATTTCTACGACTTTTTAATTTTCATTACCATTCGGCGCGGTGGACAACACTTTTCCGGCGGTTCGAGCGCTCGGGCCCTTTTAACATCCAGCTACTCAATTACTTACATATCAGATAATTTCACTATACTATAATTATTAATTCGGTGAAGCTCAAATAGGCACATTTCTCCTTATCATAGCCCAAATGGACACATTAGATAACCAAATTTCCTGCTAAACTATAGTCAAAATGGGCACATTTTCGAGTATAGGAGTAGTCCAAAATATATTTACAAACTACACTTTTTGTAATTTTTTTTCTTTTTTTCACTTAAGCTAATCTTTTGTTTACAAATCACTTTGATTTTTTTAAGAATATTACAAAATGAGGTTATGCAACATTTTTCTATTTTCAGTTATTACATTTTCAGTTAAATGAGTCTATTAAAACTAAAATGTTTATTGTAAAATAAAAATCTAAATTCTTTAATGTAAAATGGACATAACCATACTTTAACAAATTTTCTCGCAATTAAATAATTTTAATTGCAAGATTCATAATTTTGTACGAACCCAAAGAAATATTAGCCAAATTATGTCAAAATATAAGCAATATAAAATGTTACCTAAATGAGAACTAAAAAACTAACATGTTAAAAAAACAAAAATAAAGAAATTGTTTGCAAACATTATTGCAATTGCCCTGTAAAAAGTTTGATTGAAGTGAATTCAGAAGAATGGGATTGTACAATTGTCAATTCACAATCTGAACAAATGGATTGGAAAATCTGAAATGTCAATCCTGCCCAATCGACTTCTATTCCAAGAGAAACCTACCGCCTATTCTACAAGAAAATAAAAATTGTGTGCCCTTTTGGGCTTTGAGATATGGACACTTTTTTATCAATGTGCCCATTTGGGCTACACCCTATTAATTGTCCAGAAACTGGTACATCTACCTTAGCACTTTTTATATGTTGTAATTATTCTTCCCATTTATATGTTGTAATTATTCTTCCCCTAACTTATGTTTCAGTTGTTCCGTGACATGTTATAAAACTCACAAAACATCACCATGCAGTCCAAAAGAAGTGCCAAAAGAACCATTGCAAGATAAATCGAATGACAATAAAAATAAACTTTGTCCAAAAACTACTATGACACCAGCACAATTAGAACTATTAAGTAAAAGTGACGAAGTATTTAATTATTTAAAAAATCCACATCTAAGGGACATAATCCACACAGTTGCAACGAGTAGTAATCCAAATGCTGCAATTGAGCAAGCCTTGAAAGAAAATATTTTCCATGAGTTTTTTCTAGTATGTTTGAAAATTATGTCAGAGGATTACAGAAATAAAGAAGGTTCCAAATACATCTATATCAAGTAGTTTGATATAGATGTAAAAAGAATTATTGAATATTGTGATATTATCTACACTACTGAATGTAATGATTGAAAATCTACTTATAAAAGGAAAAAAACCCACAAATAATAAAGAGGAGACTTACAGTTATAAGATCAATATTTATTACTTTTCTCAAACTGTTCCTGTGCAATAGCAAATATAATAAAAAGTATAAAAAATACGTTCCCAGTTTCTTTAAAAAAATCATCCCATCCACCTGCAACTGTCGATAACATCGGAACCTGCTAGAAATCACCCCCGAATCTCTCCCACAAATTCGAAATATCCAAACAAACGGCCGCGGGACAAACAGATTCCTTTCTTGTTCCACCCGAGAGAAAGCGGCGCGCTCGACCACCCGTTTCAACGAAAAAATCGACCGCCTCGGTTCGCTCGGCGCAGCTTCCTCGCAAACGTCAGACGCAGTCTATAATGCGCGACATGCCGACAAGTGCGCGGACCCGCGGGACGACGAGTTTCGCTGTTGTCCGACCGCTGCTGCTGGAGTAAACGGTGCGAAATCGTCAATGCGATCGTAACGCCGAGGCACCGCTGTATTCTGTTATGTTTCGTTCGCCACAAATCTCAGCGTAACGCGCAAAGCATATACAGCTGCCGCTGACAACTCAACAGTTGTTCGCAGCTATATTTATATGTATACATGTTAATTCCTGGACAGTGCTGGACAAATCCGCAACAACCGTCGGAAGTTTGAAACAGGGCGAACCACATTCGGATCAGGATTGATATGATGGGGAAAACTCGATTTGGCAGCATGTTCCTGTTTTGGGGGATTGTCAATTACGTTTTCGTTTTCGTACTGGTCGCGCGTCCGATAGACGCGATTCTTCCGCAATCTGCGAATCTGAGGGTGAGTTGGGGTAATGGTTTCTGTGGGTCGTTTTCGAATGAGGGAAAAGCGCGATTTGGGTGGTCAAGGTAATAAGGTATGCAATGGAGAGACTATTGATTTGACAACAAAGAACGCCTCCCTTGTTGAAGTTGTTCGTCAGGCGTGAAGCCGGAAATGCTTTCGACATATGGTTAACCCAGCAAAAAATAATGAACAGAAAAGAATACGAAAGAACTGAAAAATATAAATTGAATTCCTTTTGGGAAAGATTCGGCATATTTTTATTTTCAATTCTTTTCTATTCGTTTCTATTCCAGCGATTTCTCAATGTTTCAAACGAGCAATTTTGAATTCTTCAGAAAGAATTCGTTTCTGTTCAATTCCAAAATCTGAATTCAAACTGACAAAATGAATTCTTTTCTATTCTTTTCAATTCCAGTTAGGATGACATTTTGAAAAAGTTAACTTTGAATTCCCCAATTGGAATTGATTGAACTATTTCTAACATTCAAAAACGAAAAATGAATTCCATTTAATTCTAATGAATGCCGAATTTGGCTACAAATCCAATTCTTTTCTATTCATTTCTATTCCAAAATTTTTGCTGGGTTACCTTGAAGAACCCCAGGGGTCCCATCTTGGCGGTGTAAACAATTAAATGCCCCAAGCTCTGCAACACAAAATTGTACAAATTATTCATGCCTCACTACCCAAGTAAAGCAACACAGTAAAACACTCATAAAGTCGATTTTACTGTCTGCAATAAACGTACTTATTATACAAGATACACATCATTTTTATCTTTTAAACAATGTGACATAAAACAATCCACTCTTTCTACCTTAAACTCCCCCGGTTTTGCATTCATGGCACGTGTCTTCAGTACATCCAGAGGTTGAGTAAGAGTGGTCGCAATGGCACCCTAAAATTGCAAGTCATTTTACCAATCGCCCACATTAAGGAGCAAATCGTGAAAATAATCTGAATCGAGTTCTCACCGCTGATAAACTGGACAGGAAATGCGTCAGTGGATTATCTTCGAAGCGTCCAGTCTGCAGCAATAGAATCTTGATTTGGTCGTAAAAACTGAGCTGGCCGATGGTCATTAAAGCGGCCCTGGACGTTGCCGCAGAACAGCCGTTGAACAGTTTGAAAAAGCCTTCCTCGCGGGCTACGCGAATCAAACCGTCCACCGCGTGTTTGTAACTGAAATATCCATTTTTTATTAACATCGATTCCACGGTCACTTTGGACAACTATAAATAGAAGTGGTTGCACCTCCAAGTTCAATGAAAAGAGTCCGACCTAGACCGATCTGGGGTTCAAAGATAAATGAGATTTATCGATTTGCGTTTACTGATAAGAGGAAATTTCAAGAGCTATTCGAGAGCTATCTAATGAAAAGATAAAGAAGTCATAATTCTTTGGTGTTTGGTTTAACGTCTGTTTGTGAATTTTCATTTGTGTTTGGTTAACGACCATCTCAATAATAACCTCACAGTCTCAGTTTGTAATAAACAATTGTTTTATTAGTCAATAGTTAACGTTTCGGCGATTGTATGTCGCCATCTTCAGTCATAATTCAATAATTTCATTCCAAACCCCTTACGGAAGTCTGAACAGTCTGAAGAGATTCAGAGAAAGTCTGGAATTTCAGAATGAACTTTCAGCTAGAATTTTAAGACATTGCAAAATCTTTCCATTTCATCAGAACCGTTTTCTTTCTGACATTTCTCAGTCTTTAGGCTTTCTTCAGAATGTTTTTAGTAAGGAAACTGAATCTGGAATATGGTAAAAGCTTGTCTGAATTGAAAAAAGAACTCTTGGCATCCGTACTTTCTTCGTAATTCTTTCGGCAATTTGATGTCGTTTTGCATTCGGACGTTGATCAAATCCGCGGGAGTGCCAACGACGCCGCCAGCGGCGCCCGACATCCCCGCCAGTAACAGCTTCTGGTAGAACGGCATGTACTGTCCCGCAGTCTCCAAGCTCTGTTTTCCCACCTGAAAGACGTCGATTATTGTATCAGCAAATCATTAATTATTAATGATGATTCGCACAAGATAATTTATATCTAATTAAATTATCGTTTCATTTCGCCGCCATATTCCTCAACGCATTATTTATACATCTGTTTGACGTGATAAGTAAGATTTAAGGCAGCAAATAATGATTTTGTTTGTAATGTCAATATATACAAGACAGCGAGTGAGACGACAAGTCTGGACGGAATTAGTGGTGATCGCGCTTTTTAATTGACACTCTTTGCCACAATCTTTGCCAATGTACAAATAAAAAAAGTTATCTGTTAAAGTGAATCTGATTTATCAATAAGAAATTGTTTATTAGCTTTAGTAATAATTATTAATAAAGTTATTAAACAGTTCTAATTGACCAATGGGAATTAATCACTAGAATCCTATAGATTTTAATAGGAAATATCTCTATTGGATTATCAATCAGTTTCTGAATCAATCCTAATAGTTCTAATGAGAATTTGAATAAGATTGAATCAATTAATAGATTTGAATTAATTAATGGAATGTCCATTGATTAATGGACATTAATTAATGGAATTAATCGATTTTTAAACGAGGTTTGGTTCTACCTCGTAAAAACCGAAACGGGTCGTTGAATACGTGAGCTGTCTCAGCAAAGATGCCGTCAGACCGTTGTACAGTGCGAAGACACCCTGTTTTCGGACGATTTGTACCGTGAGGTTTATGACGGACAACTTTCCTTCCTGCTGCGTCTGCAAGTGTACCTGCAACAACCGATAAATATGCCAAAAGTGACGATAAAATTACTCGAATGAGGCAATTAAATCTCGACGCGCTGGTCGTCGAAACTGTTGACTTTACCAATCTTAACGCATTCGTTTGCTTAGCAATTCTTGCGCAAGTTTGGTCTATTTTTATGCGACGCTTCCGAGCGTCTGAAATTTACATTCACACGAATATTTTTCACAGATGTCACGGTCGGAATACATCGTTTATGTATCCGATCTGGATGTGACTTTTTTATTTTCGAATCAATTACTTTTGGGGCATACTTTTAGCAGATCCAAAGGATGCGTGACACAAGCCGCCCCTGCTGAAGCCAGACCCCCAAAGTACCAACGGGAGAGTCTCTTGCTATTGTCCATGTTGTCCAATTTGTTTCCTGAAAATACGAACGACATAAATTTAAAAAAGTAACATTCGTCTCGCCTGAATTCCTCAGTCTATTTTTTCCCAACAAAAACAAACATGGGATTTTAATTCAGGGTTAATCATGAGATTTAAATTGTGATGTAATACCAAAGATTTTTATTTTTGGATACTCAATTAAATTATTTTTCTACAGTTTTATTAAATTGGTTAATTTCTACTAATTTCAGAGATAAAGTGAATGCAAATTACCAAATTTTACAGAAATTTAATGAGAAAAGTAAATCAAATAGTTAGATCATGTTGATCTTTAAAATTTGAGCAAATCACTATTTGAAAAGAAACCTTGAAAATATTTTTCTTCCTATTGGCCCATATGAAGAGTGTTATTGAAAAGCATAAACATTATATTTACTAATAAGATTGTAACTAATAATGATCTGAAGAAACATCTTTAAAAAAACAAGGCATAAAATCAAATTATTTGAAAACATTGCAAGCAAATGATTCCTCACATGAAATAACTCATAAAATGGCTAATAAAATGAACTAATTCGAATCAAGAATGTACATTTTCATTAGAGATGAAACACTAAAAAATCTGTTATTGCCGTTTGAGTTTAATGAAACTATCAGTTCATTTTAATAAAATTTGATTCTTCAACTTAGATAATGTTGATCAAATGGTGTAGACTTTATTTAGTATAAAGCAGACTCCTTTTATTAAAGACATTAACAATAAAATGTTAGTTATAAAAAGAGAATAATTCAAATTCAATACGCAGCTCAAACATACAGAATGCCATTTTTTTTTGTAAATATTAATTTCCTACAAAAATTACACTGGGCGGTGTAATTCCGGTACAAGAATTAAAATGCAAAAAGGAAAAGTTGTAAATAGTGGACAGCTGGAATGAATTTCAGAGTTAAACCGGTTCTGTAAACTCATCGGCAATAATCTAATCTCATTCATTACCGTTCATTCGTTCGGTTTCGAGTGAGAGTATTATCAAAAGACGGAACAGAGATTATTTTTTCCAGCCAACAAACGACCTCTGTTTGAACTTTCATGGTGCTATCTAATACTCACAACGCTCTGCTCTCGCGTCTTCGACTAATCGGACGAGGATAATGGAGAGTACAATTTGTTAGCGCAATTTGTTAGTGCCTGAGAGCAGGCCACTGAGTTTTACAAATATAACTCACGTGCGTACATTTTCCATATCAGGTTTTCAAAGTGAATGGTTGTAATTAAATTTCATATGGCTTACCTAAGGTATATATAGATTGCTGATGATTATCCGATTATTTAATTATAAAACCAACGCTTAACAATAAAAGTCAATTCATCGTGTTCCTTCGTTGGCCTTCATTTTGCAGGTAATCGCAGGGACTCTGAAACGAACATATTAATTATTCAAATAGCTCCTTTTCTGGTGAGATAAAATGTGAGTTATTCGGTATAGGAGACGAATTTGAAATTCAAATAAATTTAATTAAATTATATGTATATAATTTGTTAATTATTATAATAAACTGTATAAAACATATGTATATAATAATAATTGTACACAATCGAAAATGAATCTTACTTTTCATTTAGGAAAACAGTTAATCCCATAATCCCGCCTCTTGAAAATATTGATTCGCACTTTATTTTCAACAAACAACGACCTTTAACCATTGCCTGGATTCCGGGCACAATTGCATTTCAAATTCATTCGCATCCCAAACAGCGAAGTTACGAAAATGCACATGACAATTTGGTCAGCCGACCAATCCGATGACTTTCCAACCTTCCGCCAAACCGGACCCGCGTTTACCAATATCCGCGGATTAATCGCGAGAAATATTTTTACCGCTGGCAGCAATTCAATTTGCAACAAATTGCCGTCGACGTCGGCGAAAATAACCCGACACGTTGTTTACTATTGCCGATCGCCATCGATTTTCCGTTCGCCCGAATCGCGACAATTCCGCGAAAAACTACGTAAACGTATCCCGCGGGAAAATTGAACGCCGTTACGTAACGATCGGTGAGTTTCGATCGCGCGAAACCGATGCTTTATTGCCCGCCTAATTATCCAGTTTATTTCATGGTGTGCAAGTTGTACTTTGACATGCAGTCGACTTCGATTCGGGCTGGCCGAAACTCGTCGGTTTCGCAGTTTTTTGTTTACGACGCCGGAAAGGCAGAGGTCGTCGGTCAGCTGTGGTGTTTGTGTGAGTGAAAAGCGGGGGCAAATGGAATATTCGACTCACTGTGCTTGTCATGACGCGGCAGGTACCGGACAGACCCCTCCTGTTAAATGCCGAGGCTCGACTGCGTTCGACTGTCACCGTGCCGGAGCCGAACGGCGGCGCGCTTCGGCGCACGCTTATCAGCTGACCGAACCACGTGTTTTTCTGACACGGTCATAGGCGCCAACGAACGAACGAGTCTGCGGACGAGCCCCCGAGGAGGGATGATGCAGGAAGAGATTACGCTTTCCTCCGGTTTTCCGTTAAGAGATGTTATGAGGTTAGACATTGTAACGAAGTTTTCGATCGAGAAGAGGAAGGGATTGGAGGGGGGATGGGTAGGTAGGGAGAAAAGGAGAAAATATGAAAGTAAGTTATTCGATTTTTTTGTATTGGGCGGTAGTTAAGAAATACTGATATTTTAGGAATAGAGAGGCATGGAATAGAGAGAAAATGTAAGAGGTATATTTATAATACTTTTTCATTTTCTGGTGGAGTAGTGGATTGTAAAATTGCAAAGTTGGACAAGCTGATATAATAAGTTGTATAAGATGATTAATTATAAATTATAGAAAGTGTCATATGACAAACTGCAATAAATGGATATGTTTATGAAAAATTATGGATACAATTAAAATATAACTGATTTCTGTAATAAAACTCTAATAAAGTTTTTTACTCTTTTTTTATTTTTTTTATTTTTATTTATTTTTGATAATCTTTGAATGGTAATTATATATGCTGTAAATTTACCTTGATTTACAATAGTTATAACATTTGATTTAACAAATTCAATTGGAAAAATAAAAAATCGCATTTAAATTAAACAAATAAAATTATTTATATCGGTTATACGTTATATTGTTATCGTTAAGATATGTTATACGTTAAATTAAATATCGTTGAAGGAATGTTATTTTGTTAACTAATGATGTTTGTTGCCCTTACTTTCTGTGGTTTTATTTTTGTGGGAGTTAAAAAGGTAAAGTTATGAAATGAAAAGGAATGTCCCCTTACTTTCTTTTTCATCCTAGTTTATCTTACATTTTGGTATAAACGGACCTTTCAAGTTAATATTTTAAATGGTAGTTTGATTGCTGCTGCACACTAAAATAAGAATGACTAATAGAATTTACGCAATTACATTTATTTGCTTCGTTATAACAAAAAATTGATAGTAACACTTTAAAGATATTTTTCACATTATATATCTCCAATCGCGACTGAAATTAATCGTACCACGTACTTTTCAGTACACGCGTATTTTAAAATATTGATTGATAACGCACATTTTCCTACATTATAAGTTCTTGTGAATTTCAGGGCTCAAGCGAAAATCGAATTTTTTATTTTAAATGTGTATTACAATTTTACATTACCCATAGGGACCGTAAACGTTTAGTATCCTTGTAGATATGGTTGCAGTCAACGTTGAAGGCGGTTTAGAAAACGTTATTTTTTACACTGGTAACATTTAGTAATCTCTTAGTAAACCACAAAATGTCGCCTACCGAACGTTGAATCGAAGTGTATTAAACGTTCCCGATAAACGTATTCTAAAAGGTTAAATGCGGTATAGAAAACGATTTGAACGAAAAAAAAGGTATGGTATATAAAACGGTTTAGAAAAGGTTACAGAGAAATTTAGTAAAAGTTTTTTGTTACATATAGTATATGTTAGTCTGGAATTTTACTAAAAGAAAACGTTTAGAAAACGTCAATTGTTTTCAGTATACAATAAAATATAAAGGGAAAATGAAAAGATGGTTTTATTGCGATAATAAATGAACATTATTTTTATTACAAACTATAACATATCTATTACATAAATTATTACAACGATTATTACAACGGCACCTTATGTTTTATAAACTAATTTATAAATAGTTTAACAATGTAATGAACCTCATCGTCATAATGCATACAATACATGTAACAGATATCACGAAGTTTAAATCACATGAAGCATACTTCTACCAAAGAAGTTCAAATTTGAAATATAAATAAAAAACACTGATGTTTGATCTTCCATTCATCTTCACGAATATACTGTTGGCCTGAAAAAATGTTACATCATTGTTAGATATGTCGAGGCGAATTGTTAAATATTAATTTCACTTCTGCTTAGAGAATTAAATGATTCTAAAAAAACATTTTACTATTTTAATTATTGTATTTGCAACTAAATGTTTGAACAACTGAATTAGATTAGGTACCTTTCTCATTTGTTACTTTTTTTGTTGCTTGTTGTATCGAGTTGAAGCAAACCGTATCCACGCTGACATTTTTACCATATACCATAACCTTTTTCTCGTTCAAAGTTTTCTATACCGCATTTAACCTTTTAGAAAACGTTTATCGGGAACGTTTAATACACCTCGATTCAACGTTCGGTAGGCGACATTTTGCGGTTTACTAAGAGTTTACTAAATGTTTTCCATGTAAAAAACAACGTTTTCTAAACCGCCTCCAAAGTTGACTGCAACCATATCTACAAGGATACTAAACGTTTACTGTCCCTATGGGTAGAAGCCGTAGGGGAAGGGGGCAAAGCGGTTCGGCGGGAAAAGCGGTTATTCACTTTATCTTTACATGATAACAAGGCCGTGCCATCTCGCCGACACAAGGTGACTCTGATATTGAAGTATAAAGTCACAATACAAAATTCGCGATATTTACATAAAC